>RQOL01000367.1:0-59779 GCA_013076295.1 Sanderia malayensis
CCACTTTTTTTTGACTTCCAATTCTTGAAAGACTTCCCACATTGATGACCTCCTTTTTTCTTAACTTACCATTTTTTCTTGACTTCCTACTTTTGATGACTTCCCATTTTTTCTTCACCTCCCATTTTCGGTGATTCCCACTTTTGATGACTTCCCACTTTTGATAAATTCCCACTGTGATGACTTCCCACTTTTCTTGACTTCCCACTTTTTCTTGACTTCCAACTTTTTCTTGACTTCCCACGTTTTCATGACCTCCCAATTTTTATGCTTTCCCACTTTTGATGACTTCCCACTTTTTTGACTTCCCACTTTTTGATGACTTCCCATTTTTGATGACTTCCCACGTTTTCTTGACTTCCCATTTTCGATGACTTCCCGGTTTTGATGACATCCTACTTTTTCTTAACTTCCCATTTTTTCTTGACTTCCCACTTTTGATGACTTCCCACTTTCTCTTGACCTCCCACTTTCAGTGCTTCCCACTTTTGATGACTTCCCACTTTTGATGATTTTCACTTTTGATAAATTCCCACTTTTGATGACTTCCCACTTTTTCTTGACTTCCTACTTTCGGTGACTTCCCACTTTTGATGGCTTCCCACTTTTGATAACTACCCACTTTCTATGACTTCCCGCTTTTGATAACTTCCATCTTTTTTTGACTTCCCACTTTTGATGACTTCCCACTTTTGATGAGTTCCCACGTTTTCTTTACTTCCCAATTTTGATGGCTTCCCACTTTTGACGACTTCCCACTTTTTTTAACTTCCCATAAATTCTTGACTTCCCACTTTTCATGACTTCTCACTTTTTCTTGACATCCAACTTTCGGTGACTTCCCACTTTTGATGACTTCCCACTTCTGAATATTCCCACTTTTGATGACTTCCCACATTTCTTGACTTCCCACTTTTTCTTGACATCCCACTTATTCTTGACTTCCCACTCTTTCTTGAATTCCCACTTTTTCTTGTCTTCTCACGTTTTCATGACTTCCCAATTTTGATGCCTCCCCACATTTGATGACTACCCACCTTTTCTTGACTTCCCACTTTTTCTTGACCTCCCACTTTCAGTGACTTCCCACTTTTGATGACTTCCCACTTTGATGACTTCCCACTTTTGATGACTTCTCATTTTTGATGACTTCCCACGTTTTCTTGACTTCCCATTTTTGATGACTTCCCAGTTTTGATGACTTCCTACTTTTTGTAAAACTCTCCATTTTTAATTGACTTCCCACTTTTATGACTTCCCACTTTTCCTTGACCTCCCCCTTTCAGTGACTTTCCACTATTGATGACTTCCCACTTTTGATGACTTCCCACTTTTGATAACTTCCCATTTTGAAAAATTCCCACTTTTCATGACTTCCCACTTTTTCTTCACTTCCCATTTTCGGTGAATTCCCACTTTTGATGACTTGCCACTTTTTATAATATCCCACTTTTGATGACTTCCAACTTTGATGACTTCCCACTTTTGATAAATTCCCACTTCTGATGACCTCCCACTTTTTCTTGACTTCCTCCTTTCGGTGACTTGCCACTTTTGATGGCTTCCCACTTTTGATAACTTCCACTTTTTGATGACTTCCCACTTTTTCTTGACCTCCCACTTGCAGTGACTTCCCACTTTGATGACTTCTCACTTTTGATGACCTCCAACTTTTGATGACTTCCCACTTCTGATAAACTTCCACTTTTGATGACTTCCCACTTTTTCTTGACCTCCCACTTTCAGTGACTTCCCACTTTTGATGGCTTCCCATTTTTGATAAATTCCCACTTTTCATGACTTCCCACTTTTTCTTCACTTCCCACTCTTGGTGCCTTCCCATATTTGATAACTTCCCACTTTCTATGACTTCCCGCTTTTGATAACTTCCATCTTTTTTTGATTCCCACTTTTGATGACCTCCCACTTTTGATGAGTTCACACGTTTTCTTGACTTCCCAATTTTGATGGCTTCCCACTTTTGACGATTTCCCACTTTTTCTTAACTTCCCATAATTTCTTGACTTCCCACTTTTCATGACTTCTCACTTTTTCTTGACATCCAACTTTCGGTTATTTCCCACTTTTGATGACTTCCCACTTCTGATATATTCCCACTTTTTTTGACTTCCCACTTTTGATGACTTCCCAATTTTTTTGACTTCCCGCTTTTGATGACTTCCCAATTTTGATGACTTCCCACGTTTTCTTGACTTCCCATTTTTGATGACTTCCCAGTTTTGATGACTTCCTACTTTTTCTTAACTTCCCCTTTTTTCTTGACTTCATACTTTTATGACTTCCCACTTTTTCTTGACCTCCCCCTTTCAGTGATTTCCCACTTTTGATGACTTCCCACTTTTGATGACTTCCCACTTTTGATAACTTCCCACTCTTGATGACTTCCCACTTTTTCTTGACCTCCCACTTGCAGTGACTTCCCACTTTTGATGACTTCCCATTTTTGATAAATTCCCACTTTTCATGATTTCCCACTTTTTCTTCACTTCCCATTTTCGGTGAGTTCCCACTTTTGATGACTTGCCACTTTTTATAATATCCCACTTTTGATGACTTCCCAATTTTGATGGCTTCCCACTTTTTCTTGACTTCCTACTTTTTCTTGACTTCCCACTTTCGGAGAATTCCCACTTTTCATGACTTCCCACTTTTTCTTGACTTCCCACTTTCGGTGACTTCCCACTTTTGATGGCTTCCCACTTTTGATAACTTCCCACTTTTGATGACTTCCCACGTTTTCTTGACTTCCCACTTTTTTGACTTCCCAATTCTTAAAGACTTCCCACATTTGATGACCTCCCACTTTTTCTTAACTTACCATTTTTTCTTGACTTCCCACTTTTGATGACTTCCCATTTTTTCCTCACCTCCCATTTTCGGTGAATTCCCACTTTTGATGACTTCCCACTTTTGATAAATTCCCACTGTTGATGACTTCCCACTTTTTCTTGACTTCCCACTTTTTCTTGACTTCCAACTTTTTCTTGACTTCCCACGTTTTCATGACCTCCCAATTTTTATGCTTTCCCACTTTTGATGACTTCCCACTTTTTTGACTTCCCACTTTTGATGACTTCCCATTTTTGATGACTTCCCACGTTTTCTTGACTTCCCATTTTCGATGACTCCCGGTTTTGATGACATCCTACTTTTTCTTAACTTCCCATTTTTTCTTGACTTCCCACTTTTGATGACTTCCCACTTTCTCTTGACCTCCCACTTTCAGTGGCTTCCCACTTTTGATGACTTCCCACTTTTGATGACTTTTCACTTTTGATAAATTCCCACTTTTGATGACTTCCCACTTTTTCTTGACTTCCTACTTTCGGTGACTTCCCACTTTTGATGGCTTCCCACTTTTGATAACTACCCACTTTCTATGACTTCCCGCTTTTGATAACTTCCATCTTTTTTTGACTTCCCACTTTTGATGACTTCCCACTTTTGATGAGTTCCCACGTTTTCTTTACTTCCCAATTTTGATGGCTTCCCACTTTTGACGACTTCCCACTTTTTTTAACTTCCCATAAATTCTTGACTTCCCAGTTTTCATGACTTCTCACTTTTTCTTGACATCCAACTTTCGGTGACTTCCCACTTTTGATGACTTCCCACTTCTGATATATTCCCACTTTTGATGACTTCCCACATTTTCTTGACTTCCCACTTTTTCTTGACATCCCACTTATTCTTGACTTCCCACTCTTTCTTGAATTCCCACTTTTCTTGACTTCTCACGTTTTCATGACTTCCCAATTTTGATGCCTCCCCACATTTGATGACTACCCACCTTTTCTTGACTTCCCACTTTTTCTTGACCTCCCACTTTCAGTGACTTCCCACTTTTGATGACTTCCCACTTTTGATGACTTCCCACTTTTGATGACTTCTCATTTTTGATGACTTCCCACGTTTTCTTGACTTCCCATTTTTGATGACTTCCCAGTTTTGATGACTTCCTACTTTTTGTAAAACTCTCCATTTTTACTTGACTTCCCACTTTTATGACTTCCCACTTTTCCTTGACCTCCCCCTTTCAGTGACTTTCCACTATTGATGACTTCCCACTTTGATGACTTCCCACTTTTGATAACTTCCCATTTTTGAAAAATTCCCACTTTTCATGACTTCCCACTTTTTCTTCACTTCCCATTTTCGGTGAATTCCCACTTTTGATGACTTGCCACTTTTTATAATATCCCACTTTTGATGACTTCCCACTTTTGATGACTTCCCACTTTTGATAAATTCCCACTTCTGATGACCTCCCACTTTTTCTTGACTTCCTCCTTTCGGTGACTTGCCACTTTTGATGGCTTCCCACTTTTGATAACTTCCCACTTTTGATGACTTCCCACTTTTTCTTGACCTCCCACTTGCAGTGACTTCCCACTTTTGATGACTTCTCAATTTTGATGACCTCCAACTTTTGATGACTTCCCACTTCTGATAAACTTCCACTTTTGATGACTTCCCACTTTTTCTTGACCTCCCACTTTCAGTGACTTCCCACTTTTGATGGCTTCCCATTTTTGATAAATTCCCACTTTTCATGACTTCCCACTTTTTCTTCACTTCCCACTCTTGGTGCCTTCCCATATTTGATAACTTCCCACTTTCTATGACTTCCCGCTTTTGATAACTTCCATCTTTTTTTGATTTCCCACTTTTGATGACCTCCCACTTTTGATGAGTTCACACGTTTTCTTGACTTCCCAATTTTGATGGCTTCCCACTTTTGACGACTTCCCACTTTTTCTTAACTTCCCATAATTTCTTGACTTCCCACTTTTCATGACTTCTCACTTTTTCTTGACATCCAACTTTCGGTTATTTCCCACTTTTGATGACTTCCCACTTCTGATATATTCCCACTTTTTTTGACTTCCCACTTTTGATGACTTCCCAATTTTTTTGACTTCCCGCTTTTGATGACTTCCCAATTTTGATGACTTCCCACGTTTTCTTGACTTCCCATTTTTGATGACTTCCCAGTTTTGATGACTTCCTACTTTTTCTTAACTTCCCCTTTTTTCTTGACTTCATACTTTTATGACTTCCCACTTTTTCTTGACCTCCCCCTTTCAGTGATTTCCCACTTTTGATGACTTCCCACTTTTGATGACTTCCCACTTTTGATAACTTCCCACTCTTGATGACTTCCCACTTTTTCTTGACCTCCCACTTGCAGTGACTTCCCACTTTTGATGACTTCCCATTTTTGATAAATTCCCACTTTTCATGATTTCCCACTTTTTCTTCACTTCCCATTTTCGGTGAGTTCCCACTTTTGATGACTTGCCACTTTTTATAATATCCCACTTTTGATGACTTCCCAATTTTGATGGCTTCCCACTTTTGACGACTTCCCACTTTTTCTTAACTTCCCATAATTTCTTCACTTCCGACTTTTCATGACTTCTCACTTTTTCTTGACATCCACCTTTCGGTGACTTCCCACTTTTGATGACTTCCCACTTCTGATATATTCCCACTTTTGATGACTTCCCACTTTTCTTGACTTCCCACTTTTTCCTGACTTCCCACTTATTCTTGACTTCCCACTTTTTCTTGAATTCCCATTTTTTCTTGACTTCCCACGTTTTCATGACTTCCCAATTTTGATGCCTCCCCACATTTGATGACTACCCACCTTTTCTTGACTTCCCACTTTTTCTTGACCTCCCACTTTCAGTGACTTCCCACTTTTGATGACTTCCGACTTTTGATGACTTCCCACTTTTGATGACTTCTCATTTTTGATGACTTCCCACGTTTTCTTGACTTCCCATTTTTGATGACTTCCCAGTTTTGATGACTTCCTACTTTTTGTAAAACTCCCCATTTTTACTTGACTTCCCACTTTTATGACTTCCCACTTTTTCTTGACCTCCCCCTTTCAGTGACTTTCCACTATTGATGACTTCCCACTTTTGATGACTTCCCACTTTTGATAAATTCCCACTTCTGATGACCTCCCACTTTTTCTTGATTTCCTCCTTTCGGGGACTTGCCACTTTTGATGGCTTCCCACTTTTGATAACCTCCCACTTTTGATGACTTCCCACTTTTTCTTGACCTCCCACTTGCAGTGACTTCCCACTTTTGATGACTTCTCACTTTTGATGACCTCCAACTTTTGATGACTTCCCACTTCTGATAAACTTCCACTTTTGATGACTTCCCACTTTTTCTTGACCTCCCACTTTCAGTGACTTCCCACTTTTGATGGCTTCCCATTTTTGATAAATTCCCACTTTTCATGACTTCCCACTTTTTCTTCACTTCCCACTCTTGGTGCCTTCCCATATTTGATAACTTCCCACTTTCTATGACTTCCCGCTTTTGATAACTTCCATCTTTTTTTGATTTCCCACTTTTGATGACCTCCCACTTTTGATGAGTTCACACGTTTTCTTGACTTCCCAATTTTGATGGCTTCCCACTTTTGACGACTTCCCACTTTTTCTTAACTCTCCATAATTTCTTGACTTCCCACTTTTCATGACTTCTCACTTTTTCTTGACATCCAACTTTCGGTTATTTCCCACTTTTGATGACTTCCCACTTCTGATATATTCCCACTTTTTTTGACTTCCCACTTTTGATGACTTCCCAATTTTTTTGACTTCCCGCTTTTGATGACTTCCCAATTTTGATGACTTCCCACGTTTTCTTGACTTCCCATTTTTGATGACTTCCCAGTTTTGATGACTTCCTACTTTTTCTTAACTTCCCCTTTTTTCTTGACTTCATACTTTTATGACTTCCCACTTTTTCTTGACCTCCCCCTTTCAGTGATTTCCCACTTTTGATGACTTCCCACTTTTGATGACTTCCCACTTTTGATAACTTCCCACTTTTGATGACTTCCCACTTTTGATGACTTTTCACTTTTGATAAATTCCCATTTTTGTTGACTTCCCACTTTTTCTTGACTTCCTACTTTCGGTGACTTCCCACTTTTGATGGCTTCCCACTTTTGATAACTACCCACTTTCTATGACTTCCCGCTTTTGATAACTTCCATCTTTTTTTGACTTCCCACTTTTGATGACTTCCCACTTTTGATGAGTTCCCACGTTTTCTTTACTTCCCAATTTTGATGGCTTCCCACTTTTGACGACTTCCCACTTTTTTTAACTTCCCATAAATTCTTGACTTCCCACTTTTCATGACTTCTCACTTTTTCTTGACATCCAACTTTCGGTGACTTCCCACTTTTGATGACTTCCCACTTCTGATATATTCCCACTTTTGATGACTTCCCACATTTTCTTGACTTCCCACTTTTTCTTGACATCCCACTTATTCTTGACTTCCCACTCTTTCTTGAATTCCCACTTTTTCTTGACTTCCCACGTTTTCATGACTTCCCAATTTTGATGCCTCCCCACATTTGATGACTACCCACCTTTTCTTGACTTCCCACTTTTTCTTGACCTCCCACTTTCAGTGACTTCCCACTTTTGATGACTTCCCACTTTTGATGACTTCCCACTTTTGATGACTTCTCATTTTTGATGACTTCCCACGTTTTCTTGACTTCCCATTTTTGATGACTTCCCAGTTTTGATGACTTCCTACTTTTTGTAAAACTCTCCATTTTTACTTGACTTCCCACTTTTATGACCTCCCACTTTTCCTTGACCTCCCCCTTTCAGTGACTTTCCACTATTGATGACTTCCCACTTTTGATGACTTCCCACTTTTGATAACTTCCCATTTTTGAAAAATTCCCACTTTTCATGACTTCCCACTTTTTCTTCACTTCCCATTTTCGGTGAATTCCCACTTTTGATGACTTGCCACTTTTTATAATATCCCACTTTGATGACTTCCCACTTTTGATGACTTCCCACTTTTGATAAATTCCCACTTCTGATGACCTCCCACTTTTTCTTGACTTCCTCCTTTCGGTGACTTGCCACTTTTGATGGCTTCCCACTTTTGATAACTTCCCACTTTTGATGACTTCCCACTTTTTCTTGACCTCCCACTTGCAGTGACTTCCCACTTTTGATGACTTCTCACTTTTGATGACCTCCAACTTTTGATGACTTCCCACTTCTGATAAACTTCCACTTTTGATGACTTCCCACTTTTTCTTGACCTCCCACTTTCAGTGACTTCCCACTTTTGATGGCTTCCCATTTTTGATAAATTCCCACTTTTCATGACTTCCCACTTTTTCTTCACTTCCCACTCTTGGTGCCTTCCCATATTTGATAACTTCCCACTTTCTATGACTTCCCGCTTTTGATAACTTCCATCTTTTTTTGATTTCCCACTTTTGATGACCTCCCACTTTTGATGAGTTCACACGTTTTCTTGACTTCCCAATTTTGATGGCTTCCCACTTTTGACGACTTCCCACTTTTTCTTAACTTCCCATAATTTCTTGACTTCCCACTTTTCATGACTTCTCACTTTTTCTTGACATCCAACTTTCGGTTATTTCCCACTTTTGATGACTTCCCACTTCTGATATATTCCCACTTTTTTTGACTTCCCACTTTTGATGACTTCCCAATTTTTTTGACTTCCCGCTTTTGATGATTTCCCAATTTTGATGACTTCCCACGTTTTCTTGACTTCCCATTTTTGATGACTTCCCAGTTTTGATGACTTCCTACTTTTTCTTAACTTCCCCTTTTTTCTTGACTTCATACTTTTATGACTTCCCACTTTTTCTTGACCTCCCCCTTTCAGTGATTTCCCACTTTTGATGACTTCCCACTTTTGATGACTTCCCACTTTTGATAACTTCCCACTCTTGATGACTTCCCACTTTTTCTTGACCTCCCACTTGCAGTGACTTCCCACTTTTGATGACTTCCCATTTTTGATAAATTCCCACTTTTCATGATTTCCCACTTTTTCTTCACTTCCCATTTTCGGTGAGTTCCCACTTTTGATGACTGCCTCCCCACATTTGATGACTACCCACCTTTTCTTGACTTCCCACTTTTTCTTGACCTCCCACTTTCAGTGACTTCCCACTTTTGATGACTTCCCACTTTGATGACTTCCCACTTTTGATGACTTCTCATTTTTGATGACTTCCCACGTTTTCTTGACTTCCCATTTTTGATGACTTCCCAGTTTTGATGACTTCCTACTTTTTGTAAAACTCCCCATTTTTACTTGACTTCCCACTTTTATGACTTCCCACTTTTTCTTGACCTCCCCCTTTCAGTGACTTTCCACTATTGATGACTTCCCACTTTTGATGACTTCCCACTTTTGATAACTTCCCATTTTTGTAAATTCCCACTTTTCATGACTTCCCACTTTTTCTTCACTTCCCATTTTCGGTGAATTCCCACTTTTGATGACTTGCCACTTTTTATAATATCCCACTTTTGATGACTTCCCACTTTTGATGACTTCCCACTTTTGATAAATTCCCACTTCTGATGACCTCCCACTTTTTCTTGATTTCCTCCTTTCGGGGACTTGCCACTTTTGATGGCTTCCCACTTTTGATAACCTCCCACTTTTGATGACTTCCCACTTTTTCTTGACCTCCCACTTGCAGTGACTTCCCACTTTTGATGACTTCTCACTTTTGATGACCTCCAACTTTTGATGACTTCCCACTTCTGATAAACTTCCACTTTTGATGACTTCCCACTTTTTCTTGACCTCCCACTTTCAGTGACTTCCCACTTTTGATGGCTTCCCATTTTTGATAAATTCCCACTTTTCATGACTTCCCACTTTTTCTTCACTTCCCACTCTTGGTGCCTTCCCATATTTGATAACTTCCCACTTTCTATGACTTCCCGCTTTTGATAACTTCCATCTTTTTTTGATTTCCCACTTTTGATGACCTCCCACTTTTGATGAGTTCACACGTTTTCTTGACTTCCCAATTTTGATGGCTTCCCACTTTTGTCGACTTCCCACTTTTCTTAACTCTCCATAATTTCTTGACTTCCCACTTTTCATGACTTCTCACTTTTTCTTGACATCCAACTTTCGGTTATTTCCCACTTTTGATGACTTCCCACTTCTGATATATTCCCACTTTTTTTGACTTCGCACTTTTGATGACTTCCCAATTTTTTTGACTTCCCGCTTTTGATGACTTCCCAATTTTGATGACTTCCCACGTTTTCTTGACTTCCCATTTTTGATGACTTCCCAGTTTTGATGACTTCCTACTTTTTCTTAACTTCCCCTTTTTTCTTGACTTCATACTTTTATGACTTCCCACTTTTTCTTGACCTCCCCCTTTCAGTGATTTCCCACTTTTGATGACTTCCCACTTTTGATGACTTCCCACTTTTGATAACTTCCCACTTTTGATGACTTCCCACTTTTTCTTGACCTCCCACTTGCAGTGACTTCCCACTTTTGATGACTTCCCATTTTTGATAAATTCCCACTTTTCATGATTTCCCACTTTTTCTTCACTTCCCATTTTCGGTGAATTCCCACTTTTGATGACTTGCCACTTTTTATAATATCCCACTTTCGATGACTTCCCAATTTTGATGGCTTCCCACTTTTGACGACTTCCCACTTTTTCTTAACTTCCCATAATTTCTTCACTTCCCACTTTTCATGACTTCTCACTTTTTCTTGACATCCACCTTTCGGTGACTTCCCACTTTTGATGACTTCCCACTTCTGATATATTCCCACTTTTGATGACTTCCCACTTTTTCTTGACTTCCCACTTTTTCCTGACTTCCCACTTATTCTTGACTTCCCACTTTTTCTTGAATTCCCACTTTTTCTTGACTTCCCACGTTTTCATGACTTCCCAATTTTGATGCCTCCCCACATTTGATGACTACCCACCTTTTCTTGACTTCCCACTTTTTCTTGACCTCCCACTTTCAGTGACTTTCCACTTTTGATGACTTCCCACTTTTGATGACTTCCCACTTTTTTTGACTTCCCACTTTTGATGACTTCCCAATTTTTTTGACTTCCCGCTTTTGATAACTTCCCATTTTTGATGACTTCCCACGTTTTCTTGACTTCCCATTTTTGATGACTTCCCAGTTTTGATGACTTCCTACTTTTTCTTAACTTCCCATTTTTTCTTGACTTCCCACTTTTATGACTTCCCACTTTTTCTTGACCTCCCCCTTTCAGTGACTTCCCACTTTTGATGACTTCCCACTTTTGATGACTTCCCACTTTTGATAACTTCCCACTTTTGATGACTTCCCACTTTTTCTTGACCTCCCACTTGCAGTGACTTCCCACTTTTGATGACTTCCCATTTTTGATAAATTCCCACTTTTCATGACTTCCCACTTTTTCTTCACTTCCCATTTTCGGTGAATTCCCACTTTTGATGACTTGCCACTTTTTATAATATCCCACTTTTGATGACTTCCCAATTTTGATGGCTTCCCACTTTTGATGACTTCCCACTTTTTCTTAACTTCCCATAATTTCTTGACTTCCCACTTTTCATGACTTCTCACTTTTTCTTGACATCCAACTTTCGGTGACTTCCCACTTTTGATGACTTCCCACTTCTGATATATTCCCACTTTTGATGACTTCCCACTTTTTCTTGAGTTCCCACTTTTTCTTGACTTCCCACTTATTCTTGACTTCCCACTTTTTCTTGAATTCCCACTTTTTCTTGACTTCCCACGTTTTCATGACTTCCCAATTTTGATGCCTCCCCACATTTGATGACTACCCACTTTTTCTTGACTTCCCACTTTTTCTTGACCTCCCACTTTCAGTGACTTCCCACTTTTGATGACTTCCCACTTTTGATGACTTCCCACTTTTTTTGACTTCCCACTTTTGATGACTTCCCAATTTTTTTGACTTCCCGCTTTTGATGACTTCCCATTTTTGATGACTTCCCACGTTTTCTTGACTTCCCATTTTTGATGACTTCCAAGTTTTGATGACTTCCTACTTTTTCCTAACTTCCCATTTTTTCTTGACTTCCCACTTTTATGTCTTCCCACTTTTTCTTGACCTCCCCATTTCAGTGACTTCCCACTTTTGATGACTTCCCACTTTTGATGACTTCCCATTTTTGATAAATTCCCACTTTTCATGACTTCCCACTTTTTCTTCACTTCCCATTTTCGGTGACTTCCCACTTTTGATGACTTCCCACTTTTGATAAATTCCCACTTTTGATGACTTCCCACGTTTTCCTGACTTCCCAATTTTGATGGCTTCCCACTTTTGACGACTTCCCACATTTTCTTAACTTCCCATAATTTCTTGACTTCCCACTTTTGATGACTTCTCACTTTTTCTTGAAATCCAACTTTCGGTGACTTTCCACTTTTGATGACTTCCCACTTCTGATAAATTTCCACTTTTGATGACTTCCCACTTTTTCTTGACCTCCCACTTTCAGTGACTTCCCACCTTTGATGGCTTCCCATTTTTGATAAATTCCCACTTTTCATGACTTCCCACTTTTTCTTCACTTCCCACTTTCGGTGACTTCCCATATTTGATGGCTTGCCACTTTTGATAACTTCCCACTTTTGATGACTTCCCACTTTTGATAAATTCCCACTTTTGATGACTTACCACTTTTTCTTGACTTTCCACTTTTTCTTGACTTGCAACTTTTTCTTGACTTCCCACGTTTTCATGACCTCCCAATTTTTATGCCTTCCCACTTTTGATGACTTCCCACTTTTTTGACTTCCCACTTTTGATGACTTCCCATTTTTGATGACTTCCCACGTTTTTTTGACTTCCCATTTTTGATGACTTCCCGGTTTTGATGACATCCTACTTTTTCTTAACTTCCCATTTTTTCTTGACTTCCCACTTTTGATGACTTCTCACTTTTTCTTGAAATCCAACTTTCGGTGACTTTCCACTTTTGATGACTTCCCACTTGTGATAAATTTCCACTTTTGATGACTTCCCACTTTCAGTGACTTCCCACCTTTGATGGCTTCCCATTTTTGATAAATTCCCACTTTTCATGACTTCCCACTTTTTCTTCATTTCCCACTTTCGGTGATTTCCCATATTTGATGGCTTGCCACTTTTGATAACTTCCCACTTTTGATGACTTCCCACTTTTGATAAATTTCCACTTTTGATGACTTCCCACTTTTTCTTGACTTTCCACTTTTTCTTGACTTGCAACTTTTTCTTGACTTCCCACGTTTTCATGTCCTCCCAATTTTTATGCCTTCCCACTTTTGACGACTTCCCACTTTTTCTTAACTTCCCATAATTTCTTCACTTCCCACTTTTCATGACTTCTCACTTTTTCTTGACATCCACCTTTCGGTGACTTCCCACTTTTGATGACTTCCCACTTCTGATATATTCCCACTTTTGATGACTTCCCACTTTTTCTTGACTTCCCACTTTTTCCTGACTTCCCACTTATTCTTGACTTCCCACTTTTTCTTGAATTCCCACTTTTTCTTGACTTCCCACGTTTTCATGACTTCCCAATTTTGATGCCTCCCCACATTTGATGACTACCCACCTTTTCTTGACTTCCCACTTTTTCTTGACCTCCCACTTTCAGTGACTTTCCACTTTTGATGACCTCCCACTTTTTTTGACTTCCCACTTTTGATGACTTCCCAATTTTTTTGACTTCCCGCTTTTGATGACTTCCCATTTTTGATGACTTCCCACGTTTTCTTGACTTCCCATTTTTGATGACTTCCCAGTTTTGATGACTTCCTACTTTTTCTTAACTTCCCATTTTTTCTTGACTTCCCACTTTTATGACTTCCCACTTTTTCTTGACCTCCCCCTTTCAGTGACTTCCCACTTTTGATGACTTCCCACTTTTGATGACTTCCCACTTTTGATAACTTCCCACTTTTGATGACTTCCCACTTTTTCTTGACCTCCCACTTGCAGTGACTTCCCTCTTTTGATGACTTCCCATTTTTGATAAATTCCCACTTTTCATGACTTCCCACTTTTTCTTCACTTCCCATTTTCGGTGAATTCCCACTTTTGATGACTTGCCACTTTTTATAATATCCCACTTTTGATGACTTCCCAATTTTGATGGCTTCCCACTTTTGATGACTTCCCACTTTTTCTTAACTTCCCATAATTTCTTGACTTCCCACTTTTCATGACTTCTCACTTTTTCTTGACATCCAACTTTCGGTGACTTCCCACTTTTGATGACTTCCCACTTCTGATATATTCCCACTTTTGATGACTTCCCACTTTTTCTTGAGTTCCCACTTTTTCTTGACTTCCCACTTTTTCTTGACTTCCCACTTTCGGAGAATTGCCACTTTTCATGACTTCCCACTTTTTCTTGACTTCCCACTTTCGGTGACTTCCCACTTTTGATGGCTTCCCACTTTTGATAACTTCCCACTTTTGATGACTTCCCACGTTTTCTTGACTTCCCACTTTTTTTGACTTCCAATTCTTAAAGACTTCCCACATTTGATGACCTCCCACTTTTTCTTAACTTACCATTTTTTCTTGACTTCCCACTTTTGATGACTTCCCATTTTTTCTTCACCTCCCATTTTCGGTGAATTCCCACTTTTGATGACTTCCCACTTTTGATAAATTCCCACTGTTGATGACTTCCCACTTTTTCTTGACTTCCCACTTTTTCTTGACTTCCAACTTTTTCTTGACTTCCCACGTTTTCATGACCTCCCAATTTTTATGCTTTCCCACTTTTGATGACTTCCCACTTTTTTGACTTCCCACTTTTGATGACTTCCCATTTTTGATGACTTCCCACGTTTTCTTGACTTCCCATTTTCGATGACTTCCCGGTTTTGATGACATCCTACTTTTTCTTAACTTCCCATTTTTTCTCGACTTCCCACTTTTGATGACTTCCCACTTTCTCTTGACCTCCCACTTTCAGTGGCTTCCCACTTTTGATGACTTCCCACTTTTGATGACTTTTCACTTTTGATAATTTCCCACTTTTGATGACTTCCCACTTTTTCTTGACTTCCTACTTTCGGTGACTTCCCACTTTTAATGGCTTCCCACTTTTGATAACTACCCACTTTCTATGACTTCCCGCTTTTGATAACTTCCATCTTTTTTTGACTTCCCACTTTTGATGACTTCCCACTTTTGATGAGTTCCCACGTTTTCTTTACTTCCCAATTTTGATGGCTTCCCACTTTTGACGACTTCCCACTTTTTTTAACTTCCCATAAATTCTTGACTTCCCACTTTTCATGACTTCTCACTTTTTCTTGACATCCAACTTTCGGTGACTTCCCACTTTTGATGACTTCCCACTTCTGATATATTCCCACTTTTGATGACTTCCCACATTTTCTTGACTTCCCACTTTTTCTTGACATCCCACTTATTCTTGACTTCCCACTCTTTCTTGAATTCCCACTTTTTCTTGACTTCTCACGTTTTCATGACTTCCCAATTTTGATGCCTCCCCACATTTGATGACTACCCACCTTTTCTTGACTTCCCACTTTTTCTTGACCTCCCACTTTCAGTGACTTCCCACTTTTGATGACTTCCCACTTTTGATGACTTCCCACTTTTGATGACTTCTCATTTTTGATGACTTCCCACGTTTTCTTGACTTCCCATTTTTGATGACTTCCCAGTTTTGATGACTTCCTACTTTTTGTAAAACTCTCCATTTTTACTTGACTTCCCACTTTTATGACTTCCCACTTTTCCTTGACCTCCCCCTTTCAGTGACTTTCCACTATTGATGACTTCCCACTTTTGATGACTTCCCACTTTTGATAACTTCCCATTTTTGAAAAATTCCCACTTTTCATGACTTCCCACTTTTTCTTCACTTCCCATTTTCGGTGAATTCCCACTTTTGATGACTTGCCACTTTTTATAATATCCTACTTTTGATGACTTCCCACTTTTGATGACTTCCCACTTTTGATGACTTCCCACTTTTTCTTAACTTCCCATAATTTCTTGACTTCCCACTTTTCATGACTTCTCACTTTTTCTTGACATCCAACTTTCGGTGACTTCCCACTTTTGATGACTTCCCACTTCTGATATATTCCCACTTTTGATGACTTCCCACTTTTTCTTGAGTTCCCACTTTTTCTTGACTTCCCACTTTTTCTTGACCTCCCACTTTCGGAGAATTGCCACTTTTCATGACTTCCCACTTTTTCTTGACTTCCCACTTTCGGTGACTTCCCACTTTTGATGGCTTCCCACTTTTGATAACTTCCCACTTTTGATGACTTCCCACGTTTTCTTGACTTCCCACTTTTTTTGACTTCCAATTCTTAAAGACTTCCCACATTTGATGACCTCCCACTTTTTCTTAACTTACCATTTTTTCTTGACTTCCCACTTTTGATGACTTCCCATTTTTTCTTCACCTCCCATTTTCGGTGAATTCCCACTTTTGATGACTTCCCACTTTTGATAAATTCCCACTGTTGATGACTTCCCACTTTTTCTTGACTTCCCACTTTTTCTTGACTTCCAACTTTTTCTTGACTTCCCACGTTTTCATGACCTCCCAATTTTTATGCTTTCCCACTTTTGATGACTTCCCACTTTTTTGACTTCCCACTTTTGATGACTTCCCATTTTTGATGACTTCCCACGTTTTCTTGACTTCCCATTTTCGATGACTTCCCGGTTTTGATGACATCCTACTTTTTCTTAACTTCCCATTTTTTCTTGACTTCCCACTTTTGATGACTTCCCACTTTCTCTTGACCTCCCACTTTCAGTGGCTTCCCACTTTTGATGACTTCCCACTTTTGATGACTTTTCACTTTTGATAATTTCCCACTTTTGATGACTTCCCACTTTTTCTTGACTTCCTACTTTCGGTGACTTCCCACTTTTAATGGCTTCCCACTTTTGATAACTACCCACTTTCTATGACTTCCCGCTTTTGATAACTTCCATCTTTTTTTGACTTCCCACTTTTGATGACTTCCCACTTTTGATGAGTTCCCACGTTTTCTTTACTTCCCAATTTTGATGGCTTCCCACTTTTGACGACTTCCCACTTTTTTTAACTTCCCATAAATTCTTGACTTCCCACTTTTCATGACTTCTCACTTTTTCTTGACATCCAACTTTCGGTGACTTCCCACTTTTGATGACTTCCCACTTCTGATATATTCCCACTTTTGATGACTTCCCACATTTTCTTGACTTCCCACTTTTTCTTGACATCCCACTTATTCTTGACTTCCCACTCTTTCTTGAATTCCCACTTTTTCTTGACTTCTCACGTTTTCATGACTTCCCAATTTTGATGCCTCCCCACATTTGATGACTACCCACCTTTTCTTGACTTCCCACTTTTTCTTGACCTCCCACTTTCAGTGACTTCCCACTTTTGATGACTTCCCACTTTTGATGACTTCCCACTTTTGATGACTTCTCATTTTTGATGACTTCCCACGTTTTCTTGACTTCCCATTTTTGATGACTTCCCAGTTTTGATGACTTCCTACTTTTTGTAAAACTCTCCATTTTTACTTGACTTCCCACTTTTATGACTTCCCACTTTTCCTTGACCTCCCCCTTTCAGTGACTTTCCACTATTGATGACTTCCCACTTTTGATGACTTCCCACTTTTGATAACTTCCCATTTTTGAAAAATTCCCACTTTTCATGACTTCCCACTTTTTCTTCACTTCCCATTTTCGGTGAATTCCCACTTTTGATGACTTGCCACTTTTTATAATATCCTACTTTTGATGACTTCCCACTTTTGATGACTTCCCACTTTTGATAAATTCCCACTTCTGATGACCTCCCACTTTTTCTTGACTTCCTCCTTTCGGTGACTTGCCACTTTTGATGGCTTCCCACTTTTGATAACTTCCCACTTTTGATGACTTCCCACTTTTTCTTGACCTCCCACTTGCAGTGACTTCCCACTTTTGATGACTTCTCACTTTTGATGACCTCCAACTTTTGATGACTTCCCACTTCTGATAAACTTCCACTTTTGATGACTTCCCACTTTTTCTTGACCTCCCACTTTCAGTGACTTCCCACTTTTGATGGCTTCCCATTTTTGATAAATTCCCACTTTTCATGACTTCCCACTTTTTCTTCACTTCCCACTCTTGGTGCCTTCCCATATTTGATAACTTCCCACTTTCTATGACTTCCCGCTTTTGATAACTTCCATCTTTTTTTGATTTCCCACTTTTGATGACCTCCCACTTTTGATGAGTTCACACGTTTTCTTGACTTCCCAATTTTGATGGCTTCCCACTTTTGACGACTTCCCACTTTTTCTTAACTTCCCATAATTTCTTGACTTCCCACTTTTCATGACTTCTCACTTTTTCTTGACATCCAACTTTCGGTTATTTCCCACTTTTGATGACTTCCCACTTCTGATATATTCCCACTTTTTTTGACTTCCCACTTTTGATGACTTCCCAATTTTTTTGACTTCCCGCTTTTGATGACTTCCCAATTTTGATGACTTCCCACGTTTTCTTGACTTCCCATTTTTGATGACTTCCCAGTTTTGATGACTTCCTACTTTTTCTTAACTTCCCCTTTTTTCTTGACTTCATACTTTTATGACTTCCCACTTTTTCTTGACCTCCCCCTTTCAGTGATTTCCCACTTTTGATGACTTCCCACTTTTGATGACTTCCCACTTTTGATAACTTCCCACTCTTGATGACTTCCCACTTTTTCTTGACCTCCCACTTGCAGTGACTTCCCACTTTTGATGACTTCCCATTTTTGATAAATTCCCACTTTTCATGATTTCCCACTTTTTCTTCACTTCCCATTTTCGGTGAGTTCCCACTTTTGATGACTTGCCACTTTTTATAATATCCCACTTTTGATGACTTCCCAATTTTGATGGCTTCCCACTTTTGACGACTTCCCACTTTTTCTTAACTTCCCATAATTTCTTCACTTCCGACTTTTCATGACTTCTCACTTTTTCTTGACATCCACCTTTCGGTGACTTCCCACTTTTGATGACTTCCCACTTCTGATATATTCCCACTTTTGATGACTTCCCACTTTTTCTTGACTTCCCACTTTTTCCTGACTTCCCACTTATTCTTGACTTCCCACTTTTTCTTGAATTCCCACTTTTTCTTGACTTCCCACGTTTTCATGACTTCCCAATTTTGATGCCTCCCCACATTTGATGACTACCCACCTTTTCTTGACTTGCCACTTTTTCTTGACCTCCCACTTTCAGTGACTTCCCACTTTTGATGACTTCCCACTTTTGATGACTTCCCACTTTTGATGACTTCTCATTTTTGATGACTTCCCACGTTTTCTTGACTTCCCATTTTTGATGACTTCCCAGTTTTGATGACTTCCTACTTTTTGTAAAACTCCCCATTTTTACTTGACTTCCCACTTTTATGACTTCCCACTTTTTCTTGACCTCCCCCTTTCAGTGACTTTCCACTATTGATGACTTCCCACTTTTGATGACTTCCCACTTTTGATAACTTCCCATTTTTGTAAATTCCCACTTTTCATGACTTCCCACTTTTTCTTCACTTCCCATTTTCGGTGAATTCCCTCTTTTGATGACTTGCCACTTTTTATAATATCCCACTTTTGATGACTTCCCACTTTTGATGACTTCCCACTTTTGATAAATTCCCACTTCTGATGACCTCCCACTTTTTCTTGATTTCCTCCTTTCGGGGACTTGCCACTTTTGATGGCTTCCCACTTTTGATAACCTCCCACTTTTGATGACTTCCCACTTTTTCTTGACCTCCCACTTGCAGTGACTTCCCACTTTTGATGACTTCTCACTTTTGATGACCTCCAACTTTTGATGACTTCCCACTTCTGATAAACTTCCACTTTTGATGACTTCCCACTTTTTCTTGACCTCCCACTTTCAGTGACTTCCCACTTTTGATGGCTTCCCATTTTTGATAAATTCCCACTTTTCATGACTTCCCACTTTTTCTTCACTTCCCACTCTTGGTGCCTTCCCATATTTGATAACTTCCCACTTTCTATGACTTCCCGCTTTTGATAACTTCCATCTTTTTTTGATTTCCCACTTTTGATGACCTCCCACTTTTGATGAGTTCACACGTTTTCTTGACTTCCCAATTTTGATGGCTTCCCACTTTTGACGACTTCCCACTTTTTCTTAACTCCCCATAATTTCTTGACTTCCCACTTTTCATGACTTCTCACTTTTTCTTGACATCCAACTTTCGGTTATTTCCCACTTTTGATGACTTCCCACTTCTGATATATTCCCACTTTTTTTGACTTCCCACTTTTGATGACTTCCCAATTTTTTTGACTTCCCGCTTTTGATGACTTCCCAATTTTGATGACTTCCCACGTTTTCTTGACTTCCCATTTTTGATGACTTCCCAGTTTTGATGACTTCCTACTTTTTCTTAACTTCCCCTTTTTTCTTGACTTCATACTTTTATGACTTCCCACTTTTTCTTGACCTCCCCCTTTCAGTGATTTCCCACTTTTGATGACTTCCCACTTTTGATGACTTCCCACTTTTGATAACTTCCCACTTTTGATGACTTCCCACTTTTGATGACTTTTCACTTTTGATAAATTCCCATTTTTGATGACTTCCCACTTTTTCTTGACTTCCTACTTTCGGTGACTTCCCACTTTTGATGGCTTCCCACTTTTGATAACTACCCACTTTCTATGACTTCCCGCTTTTGATAACTTCCATCTTTTTTTGACTTCCCACTTTTGATGACTTCCCACTTTTGATGAGTTCCCACGTTTTCTTTACTTCCCAATTTTGATGGCTTCCCACTTTTGACGACTTCCCACTTTTTTTAACTTCCCATAAATTCTTGACTTCCCACTTTTCATGACTTCTCACTTTTCTTGACATCCAACTTTCGGTGACTTCCCACTTTTGATGACTTCCCACTTCTGATATATTCCCACTTTTGATGACTTCCCACATTTTCTTGACTTCCCACTTTTTCTTGACATCCCACTTATTCTTGACTTCCCACTCTTTCTTGAATTCCCACTTTTTCTTGACTTCCCACGTTTTCATGACTTCCCAATTTTGATGCCTCCCCACATTTGATGACTACCCACCTTTTCTTGACTTCCCACTTTTTCTTGACCTCCCACTTTCAGTGACTTCCCACTTTTGATGACTTCCCACTTTTGATGACTTCCCACTTTTGATGACTTCTCATTTTTGATGACTTCCCACGTTTTCTTGACTTCCCATTTTTGATGACTTCCCAGTTTTGATGACTTCCTACTTTTGTAAAACTCTCCATTTTTACTTGACTTCCCACTTTTATGACTTCCCACTTTTCCTTGACCTCCCCCTTTCAGTGACTTTCCACTATTGATGACTTACCACTTTTGATGACTTCCCACTTTTGATAACTTCCCATTTTTGAAAAATTCCCACTTTTCATGACTTCCCACTTTTTCTTCACTTCCCATTTTCGGTGAATTCCCACTTTTGATGACTTGCCACTTTTTATAATATCCCACTTTTGATGACTTCCCACTTTTGATGACTTCCCACTTTTGATAAATTCCCACTTCTGATGACCTCCCACTTTTTCTTGACTTCCTCCTTTCGGTGACTTGCCACTTTTGATGGCTTCCCACTTTTGATAACTTCCCACTTTTGATGACTTCCCACTTTTTCTTGACCTCCCACTTGCAGTGACTTCCCACTTTTGATGACTTCTCACTTTTGATGACCTCCAACTTTTGATGACTTCCCACTTCTGATAAACTTCCACTTTTGATGACTTCCCACTTTTCTTGACCTCCCACTTTCAGTGACTTCCCACTTTTGATGGCTTCCCATTTTTGATAAATTCCCACTTTTCATGACTTCCCACTTTTTCTTCACTTCCCACTCTTGGTGCCTTCCCATATTTGATAACTTCCCACTTTCTATGACTTCCCGCTTTTGATAACTTCCATCTTTTTTTGATTTCCCACTTTTGATGACCTCCCACTTTTGATGAGTTCACACGTTTTCTTGACTTCCCAATTTTGATGGCTTCCCACTTTTGACGACTTCCCACTTTTTCTTAACTTCCCATAATTTCTTGACTTCCCACTTTTCATGACTTCTCACTTTTTCTTGACATCCAACTTTCGGTTATTTCCCACTTTTGATGACTTCCCACTTCTGATATATTCCCACTTTTTTGACTTCCCACTTTTGATGACTTCCGAATTTTTTTGACTTCCCGCTTTTGATGATTTCCCCAATTTTGATGACTTCCCACGTTTTCTTGACTTCCCATTTTTGATGACTTCCCAGTTTTGATGACTTCCTACTTTTTCTTACCTTCCCCTTTTTTCTTGACTTCATACTTTTATGACTTCCCACTTTTTCTTGACCTCCCCCTTTCAGTGATTTCCCACTTTTGATGACTTCCCACTTTTGATGACTTCCCACTTTTGATAACTTCCCACTCTTGATGACTTCCCACTTTTTCTTGACCTCCCACTTGCAGTGACTTCCCACTTTTGATGACTTCCCATTTTTGATAAATTCCCACTTTTCATGATTTCCCACTTTTTCTTCACTTCCCATTTTCGGTGAGTTCCCACTTTTGATGACTGCCTCCCCACATTTGATGACTACCCACCTTTTCTTGACTTCCCACTTTTTCTTGACCTCCCACTTTCAGTGACTTCCCACTTTTGATGACTTCCCACTTTTGATGACTTCCCACTTTTGATGACTTCTCATTTTTGATGACTTCCCACGTTTTCTTGACTTCCCATTTTTGATGACTTCCCAGTTTTGATGACTTCCTACTTTTTGTAAAACTCCCCATTTTTACTTGACTTCCCACTTTTATGACTTCCCACTTTTTCTTGACCTCCCCCTTTCAGTGACTTTCCACTATTGATGACTTCCCACTTTTGATGACTTCCCACTTTTGATAACTTCCCATTTTTGTAAATTCCCACTTTTCATGACTTCCCACTTTTTCTTCACTTCCCATTTTCGGTGAATTCCCACTTTTGATGACTTGCCACTTTTTATAATATCCCACTTTTGATGACTTCCCACTTTTGATGACTTCCCACTTTTGATAAATTCCCACTTCTGATGACCTCCCACTTTTTCTTGATTTCCTCCTTTCGGGGACTTGCCACTTTTGATGGCTTCCCACTTTTGATAACCTCCCACTTTTGATGACTTCCCACTTTTTCTTGACCTCCCACTTGCAGTGACTTCCCACTTTTGATGACTTCTCACTTTTGATGACCTCCAACTTTTGATGACTTCCCACTTCTGATAAACTTCCACTTTTGATGACTTCCCACTTTTTCTTGACCTCCCACTTTCAGTGACTTCCCACTTTTGATGGCTTCCCATTTTTGATAAATTCCCACTTTTCATGACTTCCCACTTTTTCTTCACTTCCCACTCTTGGTGCCTTCCCATATTTGATAACTTCCCACTTTCTATGACTTCCCGCTTTTGATAACTTCCATCTTTTTTGATTTCCCACTTTTGATGACCTCCCACTTTTGATGAGTTCACACGTTTTCTTGACTTCCCAATTTTGATGGCTTCCCACTTTTGACGACTTCCCACTTTTTCTTAACTCTCCATAATTTCTTGACTTCCCACTTTTCATGACTTCTCACTTTATCTTGACATCCAACTTTCGGTTATTTCCCACTTTTGATGACTTCCCACTTCTGATATATTCCCACTTTTTTTGACTTCGCACTTTTGATGACTTCCCAATTTTTTTGACTTCCCGCTTTTGATGACCCCCCAATTTTGATGACTTCCCACGTTTTCTTGACTTCCCATTTTTGATGACTTCCCAGTTTTGATGACTTCCTACTTTTTCTTAACTTCCCCTTTTTTCTTGACTTCATACTTTTATGACTTCCCACTTTTTCTTGACCTCCCCCTTTCAGTGATTTCCCACTTTTGATGACTTCCCACTTTTGATGACTTCCCACTTTTGATAACTTCCCACTTTTGATGACTTCCCACTTTTTCTTGACCTCCCACTTGCAGTGACTTCCCACTTTTGATGACTTCCCATTTTTGATAAATTCCCACTTTTCATGATTTCCCACTTTTTCTTCACTTCCCATTTTCGGTGAATTCCCACTTTTGATGACTTGCCACTTTTTATAATATCCACTTTCGATGACTTCCCAATTTTGATGGCTTCCCACTTTTGACGACTTCCCACTTTTTCTTAACTTCCCATAATTTCTTCACTTCCCACTTTTCATGACTTCTCACTTTTTCTTGACATCCACCTTTCGGTGACTTCCCACTTTTGATGACTTCCCACTTCTGATATATTCCCACTTTTGATGACTTCCCACTTTTTCTTGACTTCCCACTTTTTCTTGACTTCCCACTTATTCTTGACTTCCCACTTTTTCTTGAATTCCCACTTTTTCTTGACTTCCCACGTTTTCATGACTTCCCAATTTTGATGCCTCCCCACATTTTATGACTACCCACCTTTTCTTGACTTCCCACTTTTTCTTGACCTCCCACTTTCAATGACTTTCCACTTTTGATGACTTCCCACTTTTGATGACTTCCCACTTTTTTTGACTTCCCACTTTTGATGACTTCCCAATTTTTTTGACTTCCCGCTTTTGATGACTTCCCATTTTTGATGACTTCCCACGTTTTCTTGACTTCCCATTTTTGATGACTTCCCAGTTTTGATGACTTCCTACTTTTTTTTAACTTCCCATTTTTTCTTGACTTCCCACTTTTATGACTTCCCACTTTTTCTTGACCTCCCCCTTTCAGTGACTTCCCACTTTTGATGACTTCCCACTTTTGATGACTTCCCACTTTTGATAACTTCCCACTTTTGATGACTTCCCACTTTTTCTTGACCTCCCACTTGCAGTGACTTCCCACTTTTGATGACTTCCCATTTTTGATAAATTCCCACTTTTCATGACTTCCCACATTTTCTTCACTTCCCATTTTCGGTGAATTCCCACTTTTGATGACTTGCCACTTTTTATAATATCCCACTTTTGATGACTTCCCAATTTTGATGGCTTCCCACTTTTGATGACTTCCCACTTTTTCTTAACTTCCCATAATTTCTTGACTTCCCACTTTTCATGACTTCTCACTTTTTCTTGACATCCAATTTTCGGTGACTTCCCACTTTTGATGACTTCCCACTTCTGATATATTCCCACTTTTGATGACTTCCCACTTTTTCTTGAGTTCCCACTTTTTCTTGACTTCCCACTTATTCTTGACTTCCCACTTTTTCTTGAATTCCCACTTTTTCTTGACTTCCCACGTTTTCATGACTTCCCAATTTTGATGCCTCCCCACATTTGATGACTACCCACTTTTTCTTGACTTCCCACTTTTTCTTGACCTCCCACTTTCAGTGACTTCCCACTTTTGATGACTTCCCACTTTTGATGACTTCCCACTTTTTTTGACTTCCCACTTTTGATGACTTCCCAATTTTTTTGACTTCCCGCTTTTGATGACTTCCCATTTTTGATGACTTCCCACGTTTTCCTGACTTCCCAATTTTGATGGCTTCCCACTTTTGACGACTTCCCACAATTTCTTAACTTCCCATAATTTCTTGACTTCCCACTTTTGATGACTTCTCACTTTTTCTTGAAATCCAACTTTCGGTGACTTTCCACTTTTGATGACTTCCCACTTCTGATAAATTTCCACTTTTGATGACTTCCCACTTTTTCTTGACCTCCCACTTTCAGTGACTTCCCACCTTTGATGGCTTCCCATTTTTGATAAATTCCCACTTTTCATGACTTCCCACTTTTTCTTCACTTCCCACTTTCGGTGACTTCCCATATTTGATGGCTTGCCACTTTTGATAACTTCCCACTTTTGATGACTTCCCACGTTTGATAAATTCCCACTTTTGATGACTTACCACTTTTTCTTGACTTTCCACTTTTTCTTGACTTGCAACTTTTTCTTGACTTCCCACTTTTTCATGACCTCCCAATTTTTATGCCTTCCCACTTTTGATGACTTCCCACTTTTTTGACTTCCCACTTTTGATGACTTCCCATTTTTGATGACTTCCCACGTTTTTTTGACTTCCCATTTTTGATGACTTCCCGGTTTTGATGACATCCTACTTTTTCTTAACTTCCCATTTTTTCTTGACTTCCCACTTTTGATGACTTCTCACTTTTTCTTGAAATCCAACTTTCGGTGACTTCCCACTTTTCATGACTTCCCACTTTTTCTTCATTTCCCACTTTCGGTGATTTCCCATATTTGATGGCTTGCCACTTTTGATAACTTCCCACTTTTGATGACTTCCCACTTTTGATAAATTCCCACTTTTGATGACTTCCCACTTTTTCTTGACTTTCCACTTTTTCTTGACTTGCAACTTTTTCTTGACTTCCCACGTTTTCATGTCCTCCCAATTTTTATGCCTTCCCACTTTTGACGACTTCCCACTTTTTCTTAACTTCCCATAATTTCTTCACTTCCCACTTTTCATGACTTCTCACTTTTTCTTGACATCCACCTTTCGGTGACTTCCCACTTTTGATGACTTCCCACTTCTGATATATTCCCACTTTTGATGACTTCCCACTTTTTCTTGACTTCCCACTTTTTCCTGACTTCCCACTTATTCTTGACTTCCCACTTTTTCTTGAATTCCCACTTTTTGTTGACTTCCCACGTTTTCATGACTTCCCAATTTTGATGCCTCCCCACATTTGATGACTACCCACCTTTTCTTGACTTCCCACTTTTTCTTGACCTCCCACTTTCAGTGACTTTCCACTTTTGATGACTTCCCACTTTTGATGACTTCCCACTTTTTTTGACTTCCCACTTTTGATGACTTCCCAATTTTTTTGACTTCCCGCTTTTGATGACTTCCCATTTTTGATGACTTCCCACGTTTTCTTGACTTCCCATTTTTGATGACTTCCCAGTTTTGATGACTTCCTACTTTTTCTTAACTTCCCATTTTTTCTTGACTTCCCACTTTTATGACTTCCCACTTTTTCTTGACCTCCCCCTTTCAGTGACTTCCCACTTTTGATGACTTCCCACTTTTGATGACTTCCCACTTTTGATAACTTCCCACTTTTGATGACTTCCCACTTTTTCTTGACCTCCCACTTGCAGTGACTTCCCACTTTTGATGACTTCCCATTTTTGATAAATTCCCACTTTTCATGACTTCCCACTTTTTCTTCACTTCCCATTTTCGGTGAATTCCCACTTTTGATGACTTGCCACTTTTTATAATATCCCACTTTTGATGACTTCCCAATTTTGATGGCTTCCCACTTTTGATGACTTCCCACTTTTTCTTAACTTCCCATAATTTCTTGACTTCCCACTTTTCATGACTTCTCACTTTTTCTTGACATCCAACTTTCGGTGACTTCCCACTTTTGATGACTTCCCACTTCTGATATATTCCCACTTTTGATGACTTCCCACTTTTTCTTGAGTTCCCACTTTTTCTTGACTTCCCACTTATTCTTGACTTCCCACTTTTTCTTGAATTCCCACTTTTTCTTGACTTCCCACGTTTTCATGACTTCCCAATTTTGATGCCTCCCCACATTTGATGACTACCCACTTTTTCTTGACTTCCCACTTTTTCTTGACCTCCCACTTTCAGTGATATCCCACTTTTGATGACTTCCCACTTTTGATGACTTCCCACTTTTTTTGACTTCCCACTTTTGATGACTTCCCAATTTTTTTGACTTCCCGTTTTTGATGACTTCCCATTTTTGATGACTTCCCACGTTTTCTTGACTTCCCATTTTTGATGACTTCCAAGTTTTGATGACTTCCTACTTTTTCCTAACTTCCCATTTTTTCTTGACTTCCCACTTTTATGTCTTCCCACTTTTTCTTGACCTCCCCATTTCAGTGACTTCCCACTTTTGATGACTTCCCACTTTTGATGACTTCCCATTTTTGATAAATTCCCACTTTTGATGACTTCCCACTTTTGATAAATTCCCACTTTTGATGACTTCCCACTTTTTCTTGACTTTCCACTTTTTCTTGACTTGCAACTTTTTCTTGACTTCCCACGTTTTCATGTCCTCCCAATTTTTATGCCTTCCCACTTTTGACGACTTCCCACTTTTTCTTAACTTCCCATAATTTCTTCACTTCCCACTTTTCATGACTTCTCACTTTTTCTTGACATCCACCTTTCGGTGACTTCCCACTTTTGATGACTTCCCACTTCTGATATATTCCCACTTTTGATGACTTCCCACTTTTTCTTGACTTCCCACTTTTTCCTGACTTCCCACTTATTCTTGACTTCCCACTTTTTCTTGAATTCCCACTTTTTCTTGACTTCCCACGTTTTCATGACTTCCCAATTTTGATGCCTCCCCACATTTGATGACTACCCACCTTTTCTTGACTTCCCACTTTTTCTTGACCTCCCACTTTCAGTGACTTTCCACTTTTGATGACTTCCCACTTTTGATGACTTCCCACTTTTTTTGACTTCCCACTTTTGATGACTTCCCAATTTTTTTGACTTCCCGCTTTTGATGACTTCCCATTTTTGATGACTTCCCACGTTTTCTTGACTTCCCATTTTTGATGACTTCCCAGTTTTGATGACTTCCTACTTTTTCTTAACTTCCCATTTTTTCTTGACTTCCCACTTTTATGACTTCCCACTTTTTCTTGACCTCCCCCTTTCAGTGACTTCCCACTTTTGATGACTTCCCACTTTTGATGACTTCCCACTTTTGATAACTTCCCACTTTTGATGACTTCCCACTTTTTCTTGACCTCCCACTTGCAGTGACTTCCCACTTTTGATGACTTCCCATTTTTGATAAATTCCCACTTTTCATGACTTCCCACTTTTTCTTCACTTCCCATTTTCGGTGAATTCCCACTTTTGATGACTTGCCACTTTTTATAATATCCCACTTTTGATGACTTCCCAATTTTGATGGCTTCCCACTTTTGATGACTTCCCACTTTTTCTTAACTTCCCATAATTTCTTGACTTCCCACTTTTCATGACTTCTCACTTTTTCTTGACATCCAACTTTCGGTGACTTCCCACTTTTGATGACTTCCCACTTCTGATATATTCCCACTTTTGATGACTTCCCACTTTTTCTTGAGTTCCCACTTTTTCTTGACTTCCCACTTATTCTTGACTTCCCACTTTTTCTTGAATTCCCACTTTTTCTTGACTTCCCACGTTTTCATGACTTCCCAATTTTGATGCCTCCCCACATTTGATGACTACCCACTTTTTCTTGACCTCCCACTTTCAGTGACTTCCCACTTTTGATGACTTCCCACTTTTGATGACTTCCCACTTTTTTTGACTTCCCACTTTTGATGACTTCCCAATTTTTTTGACTTCCCGCTTTTGATGACTTCCCATTTTTGATGACTTCCCACGTTTTCTTGACTTCCCATTTTTGATGACTTCCAAGTTTTGATGACTTCCTACTTTTTCCTAACTTCCCATTTTTTCTTGACTTCCCACTTTTATGTCTTCCCACTTTTTCTTGACCTCCCCATTTCAGTGACTTCCCACTTTTGATGACTTCCCACTTTTGATGACTTCCCATTTTTGATAAATTCCCACTTTTCATGACTTCCCACTTTTTCTTCACTTCCCATTTTCGGTGACTTCCCACTTTTGATGACTTCCCACTTTTGATAAATTCCCACTTTTGATGACTTCCCACGTTTTCCTGACTTCCCAATTTTGATGGCTTCCCACTTTTGACGACTTCCCACATTTTCTTAACTTCCCATAATTTCTTGACTTCCCACTTTTGATGACTTCTCACTTTTTCTTGAAATCCAACTTTCGGTGACTTTCCACTTTTGATGACTTCCCACTTCTGATAAATTTCCACTTTTGATGACTTCCCACTTTTTCTTGACCTCCCACTTTCAGTGACTTCCCACCTTTGATGGCTTCCCGTTTTTGATAAATTCCCACTTTTCATGACTTCCCACTTTTTCTTCACTTCCCACTTTCGGTGACTTCCCATATTTGATGGCTTGCCACTTTTGATAACTTCCCACTTTTGATGACTTCCCACTTTTGATAAATTCCCACTTTTGATGACCTACCACTTTTTCTTGACTTTCCACTTTTTCTTGACTTGCAACTTTTTCTTGACTTCCCACGTTTTCATGACCTCCCAATTTTTATGCCTTCCCACTTTTGATGACTTCCCACTTTTTTGACTTCCCACTTTTGATGACTTCCCATTTTTGATGACTTCCCACGTTTTTTTGACTTCCCATTTTTGATGACTTCCCGGTTTTGATGACATCCTTCTTTTTCTTAACTTCCCATTTTTTCTTGACTTCCCACTTTTGATGACTTCTCACTTTTTCTTGAAATCCAACTTTCGGTGACTTTCCACTTTTGATGACTTCCCACTTGTGATAAATTTCCACTTTTGATGACTTCCCACTTTTTCTTGACCTCCCACTTTCAGTGACTTCCCACCTTTGATGGCTTCCCATTTTTGATAAATTCCCACTTTTCATGACTTCCCACTTTTTCTTCACTTCCCACTTTCGGTGATTTCCCATATTTGATGGCTTGCCACTTTTGATAACTTCCCACTTTTGATGACTTCCCACTTTTGATAAATTCCCACTTTTCTTGACTTCCCACGTTTTCATGTCCTCCCAATTTTTATGCCTTCCCACTTTTGATGACTTCCCACTTTTTTGACTTCCCACTTTTGATGACTTCCCATTTTTGATGACTTCCCGGTTTTGATGACATCCTACTTTTTCTTAACTTCCCATTTTTTCTTGACTTCCCTATTTTGATGCCGTCCCACTTTTTCTTGACCTCCACTTTCAGTGACTTCCCACTTTTTATGACTTCCCATTTTTGATAAATTCCCAGTTTTCATGACTTCCAACTTTTTTATGACTTCCCACTTTCGGCGACTTCCCATTTTTGATGGCTTCCCACTTTTGATAACTTCCCACTTTTGATGACTTCCCACGTTTTTTTGACTTCCCACTTTTTTTGACTTCCCATTTTTGAAGACTTCCCACATTTGACGACCTCCCACTTTTTCTTAACTTACCATTTTTTCTTGACTTCCCAGTTTTGATGACTTCCCACTTTTCCTTGTCCTCCCATTTTTGGTGAATTTCCACTATTGCTGACTTCCCACTTTTGATAAATTCCCACTTTTGATGACTTCCCACTTTTGATGACTTCCCACTTTTGATGACTTCCCATTTTTTATAAATTCCCACTTTTGATGACCTCCCACTTTTTCTTGATTTGCTACTTTCGGTGACTGGCCACTTTTGATGGCTTCCCACTTTTGATAACTTCCCACTTTTGATGACTTCCCACTTTTTCTTGACCTCCCACTTGCAGTGACTTCCCATTTTTGATGACTTCCCACTTTTGATGACTTCCCACTTTTGATAAATTCCCACTTTTGATGACCTCCCACTTTTTCTTGACTTCCTACTTTTGGTGACTTGCCACTTTTGATGACTTGGCACTTTTGATAACTTCCCACTTTTGATGACTTCCCACTTTTTCTTGACCTCCCACTTGCAGTGACTTCCCACTTTTGATGACTTCCCATTGTTGATAAATTCTTACTTTTCATGACTTCCCACTTCTTCTTAACTTCCCATAATTTCTTGACTTCCCACTTTTAATGACTTCTCACTTTTTCTTGACATCCAACTTTTGGTGACCTCCCACATTTGATGACTTCCCACTTCTGATAAATTCCCACTTTTGATGACTTCCCACTTTTTCTTGACCTCCCACTTTTTTGACTTCCCACTTTTGATGACTTCCCATTTTTGATGACTTCCCACGTTTTCTTGACCTCCCACATTTGATGACTTCCCACTTCTGATAAATTCCCACTTTTGATGACTTCCCACTTTTTCTTGACTTCCCACTTTTGATGACTTCCCACTTTTTTTGACTTCCCACTTTTGATGACTTCCCAATTTTTTTGACTTCCCGTTTTTGATGACTTCCCATTTTTGATGACTTCCCACGTTTTCTTGACTTCCCATTTTTGATGACTTCCAAGTTTTGATGACTTCCTACTTTTTCCTAACTTCCCATTTTTTCTTGACTTCCCACTTTTATGTCTTCCCACTTTTTCTTGACCTCCCCATTTCAGTGACTTCCCACTTTTGATGACTTCCCACTTTTGATGACTTCCCATTTTTGATAAATTCCCACTTTTGATGACTTCCCACTTTTGATAAATTCCCACTTTTGATGACTTCCCACTTTTTCTTGACTTTCCACTTTTTCTTGACTTGCAACTTTTTCTTGACTTCCCACGTTTTCATGTCCTCCCAATTTTTATGCCTTCCCACTTTTGACGACTTCCCACTTTTTCTTAACTTCCCATAATTTCTTCACTTCCCACTTTTCATGACTTCTCACTTTTTCTTGACATCCACCTTTCGGTGACTTCCCACTTTTGATGACTTCCCACTTCTGATATATTCCCACTTTTGATGACTTCCCACTTTTTCTTGACTTCCCACTTTTTCCTGACTTCCCACTTATTCTTGACTTCCCACTTTTTCTTGAATTCCCACTTTTTCTTGACTTCCCACGTTTTCATGACTTCCCAATTTTGATGCCTCCCCACATTTGATGACTACCCACCTTTTCTTGACTTCCCACTTTTTCTTGACCTCCCACTTTCAGTGACTTTCCACTTTTGATGACTTCCCACTTTTGATAACTTCCCACTTTTTTTGACTTCCCACTTTTGATGACTTCCCAATTTTTTTGACTTCCCGCTTTTGATGACTTCCCATTTTTGATGACTTCCCACGTTTTCTTGACTTCCCATTTTTGATGACTTCCCAGTTTTGATGACTTCCTACTTTTTCTTAACTTCCCATTTTTTCTTGACTTCCCACTTTTATGACTTCCCACTTTTTCTTGACCTCCCCCTTTCAGTGACTTCCCACTTTTGATGACTTCCCACTTTTGATGACTTCCCACTTTTGATAACTTCCCACTTTTGATGACTTCCCACTTTTTCTTGACCTCCCACTTGCAGTGACTTCCCACTTTTGATGACTTCCCATTTTTGATAAATTCCCACTTTTCATGACTTCCCACTTTTTCTTCACTTCCCATTTTCGGTGAATTCCCACTTTTGATGACTTGCCACTTTTTATAATATCCCACTTTTGATGACTTCCCAATTTTGATGGCTTCCCACTTTTGATGACTTCCCACTTTTTCTTAACTTCCCATAATTTCTTGACTTCCCACTTTTCATGACTTCTCACTTTTTCTTGACATCCAACTTTCGGTGACTTCCCACTTTTGATGACTTCCCACTTCTGATATATTCCCACTTTTGATGACTTCCCACTTTTTCTTGAGTTCCCACTTTTTCTTGACTTCCCACTTATTCTTGACTTCCCACTTTTTCTTGAATTCCCACTTTTTCTTGACTTCCCACGTTTCATGACTTCCCAATTTTGATGCCTCCCCACATTTGATGACTACCCACTTTTTTTGACCTCCCACTTTCAGTGACTTCCCACTTTTGATGACTTCCCACTTTTGATGACTTCCCACTTTTTTTGACTTCCCACTTTTGATGACTTCCCAATTTTTTTGACTTCCCGCTTTTGATGACTTCCCATTTTTGATGACTTCCCACGTTTTCTTGACTTCCCATTTTTGATGACTTCCAAGTTTTGATGACTTCCTACTTTTTCCTAACTTCCCATTTTTTCTTGACTTCCCACTTTTATGTCTTCCCACTTTTTCTTGACCTCCCCATTTCAGTGACTTCCCACTTTTGATGACTTCCCACTTTTGATGACTTCCCATTTTTGATAAATTCCCACTTTTCATGACTTCCCACTTTTTCTTCACTTCCCATTTCGGTGACTTCCCACTTTTGATGACTTCCCACTTTTGATAAATTCCCACTTTTGATGACTTCCCACGTTTTCCTGACTTCCCAATTTTGATGGCTTCCCACTTTTGACGACTTCCCACATTTTCTTAACTTCCCATAATTTCTTGACTTCCCACTTTTGATGACTTCTCACTTTTTCTTGAAATCCAACTTTCGGTGACTTTCCACTTTTGATGACTTCCCACTTCTGATAAATTTCCACTTTTGATGACTTCCCACTTTTTCTTGACCTCCCACTTTCAGTGACTTCCCACCTTTGATGGCTTCCCGTTTTTGATAAATTCCCACTTTTCATGACTTCCCACTTTTTCTTCACTTCCCACTTTCGGTGACTTCCCATATTTGATGGCTTGCCACTTTTGATAACTTCCCACTTTTGATGACTTCCCACTTTTGATAAATTCCCACTTTTGATGACCTACCACTTTTTCTTGACTTTCCACTTTTTCTTGACTTGCAACTTTTTCTTGACTTCCCACGTTTTCATGACCTCCCAATTTTTATGCCTTCCCACTTTTGATGACTTCCCACTTTTTTGACTTCCCACTTTTGATGACTTCCCATTTTTGATGACTTCCCACGTTTTTTTGACTTCCCATTTTTGATGACTTCCCGGTTTTGATGACATCCTTCTTTTTCTTAACTTCCCATTTTTCTTGACTTCCCACTTTTGATGACTTCTCACTTTTTCTTGAAATCCAACTTTCGGTGACTTTCCACTTTTGATGACTTCCCACTTGTGATAAATTTCCACTTTTGATGACTTCCCACTTTTTCTTGACCTCCCACTTTCAGTGACTTCCCACCTTTGATGGCTTCCCATTTTTGATAAATTCCCACTTTCATGACTTCCCACTTTTTCTTCACTTCCCACTTTCGGTGATTTCCCATATTTGATGGCTTGCCACTTTTGATAACTTCCCACTTTTGATGACTTCCCACTTTTGATAAATTCCCACTTTTCTTGACTTCCCACGTTTTCATGTCCTCCCAATTTTTATGCCTTCCCACTTTTGATGACTTCCCACTTTTTTGACTTCCCACTTTTGATGACTTCCCATTTTTGATGACTTCCCGGTTTTGATGACATCCTACTTTTTCTTAACTTCCCATTTTTTCTTGACTTCCCTATTTTGATGCCGTCCCACTTTTTCTTGACCTCCACTTTCAGTGACTTCCCACTTTTTATGACTTCCCATTTTTGATAAATTCCCAGTTTTCATGACTTCCAACTTTTTTATGACTTCCCACTTTCGGCGACTTCCCATTTTTGATGGCTTCCCACTTTTGATAACTTCCCACTTTTGATGACTTCCCACGTTTTTTTGACTTCCCACTTTTTTTGACTTCCCATTTTTGAAGACTTCCCACATTTGACGACCTCCCACTTTTTCTTAACTTACCATTTTTTCTTGACTTCCCAGTTTTGATGACTTCCCACTTTTCCTTGTCCTCCCATTTTTGGTGAATTTCCACTATTGCTGACTTCCCACTTTTGATAAATTCCCACTTTTGATGACTTCCCACTTTTGATGACTTCCCACTTTTGATGACTTCCCATTTTTTATAAATTCCCACTTTTGATGACCTCCCACTTTTTCTTGATTTGCTACTTTCGGTGACTGGCCACTTTTGATGGCTTCCCACTTTTGATAACTTCCCACTTTTGATGACTTCCCACTTTTTCTTGACCTCCCACTTGCAGTGACTTCCCATTTTTGATGACTTCCCACTTTTGATGACTTCCCACTTTTGATAAATTCCCACTTTTGATGACCTCCCACTTTTTCTTGACTTCCTACTTTTGGTGACTTGCCACTTTTGATGACTTGGCACTTTTGATAACTTCCCACTTTTGATGACTTCCCACTTTTTCTTGACCTCCCACTTGCAGTGACTTCCCACTTTTGATGACTTCCCATTGTTGATAAATTCTTACTTTTCATGACTTCCCACTTCTTCTTAACTTCCCATAATTTCTTGACTTCCCACTTTTAATGACTTCTCACTTTTTCTTGACATCCAACTTTTGGTGACCTCCCACATTTGATGACTTCCCACTTCTGATAAATTCCCACTTTTGATGACTTCCCACTTTTTCTTGACCTCCCACTTTTTTGACTTCCCACTTTTGATGACTTCCCATTTTTGATGACTTCCCACGTTTTCTTGACTTCCCAATTTTGATGGCTTCCCACTTTTGGCGACTTCCCACTTTTTCTTAACTTCCCATAATTTCATGACTTCCCACTTTTCATGACTTCTCACTTTTTCTTGACATCCAACTTTCGGTGACTTCCCCCTTTTGATGACTTCCCACTTCTGATATATTCCCATTTTTGATGATTTGCCACTTTTTCTTGACTTCCCACTTTTTCTTGACTTCCCACTTATTCTTGACTTCCCACTTTTTCTTGAATTCCCACTTTTTCTTGACTTCCCACGTTTTCATGACTTCCCAATTTTGATGCCTCCCCACATTTGATGACTACCCACCTTTTCTTGACTTCCCACTTTTTCTTGACCTCCCAATTTCAGTGACTTCCCGCTTTTGATGACTTCCCACTTTTGATGACTTCCCACTTTTTTGACTTCCCACTTTTGTTGACTTCCCAATTTTTTTGACTTCCCGCTTTCGATGACTTCCCATTTTTGATGACTTCCCACGTTTTCTTGACTTCCCATTTTTGATGACTTCCCACTTTTGATGACTTCCCACTTTTGATAACTTCCCACTTTTGATGACTTGCCACTTTTTATAATATCCCACTTTTGATGACTTCCCACTTTTGATGACTTCCCATTTTTGATAAATTCCCACTTTTGATGACCTCCCACTTTTTCTTGATTTCCTACTTTCGGTGACTTGCCACTTTTGATGGCTTCCCACTTTTGATAACTTCCCAATTTTGATGACTTCCCACTTTTTCTTGACCTCCCACTTGCAGTGACTTCCCACTTTTGATGACTTCCCACTTTTGATGACTTCCCACTTTTGATAAATTCCCACTTTTGATGACCTCCCACTTTTTCTTGACTTCCTACTTTGGTGACTTGCCACTTTTGATGACTTGGCACTTTTGATAACTTCCCACTTTGATGACTTCCCACTTTTTCTTGACCTCCCACTGCAGTGACTTCCCACTTTTGATGACTTCCATTTTTCATAAATTCCCACTTTCATGACTTCCCACTTTCTCTTCACTTCCCATTTTCGGTGAATTCCCACTTTTGATGACTTGCCACTTTTATAATATCCCACTTTTGATGACTTCCCACTTTTTCTTGACTTCCCACTTTTTCTTGACTTCCCACTTTTGATGACTTCCCAATTTTTTTGACTTCCCGCTTTTGATGACATCCCATTTTTGATGACTTCCACGTTTTCTTGACTTCCCATTTTTGATGACTTCCCAGTTTTGATGACTTCCTACTTTTTGTAAAACTCCCCATTTTTTCTTGACTTCCCACTTTTATGACTTCCCACTTTTTCTTGACCTCCCCTTTCAGTGACTTTCCACTATTGATGACTTCCCGCTTTTGATGACTTCCCACTTTTGATAACTTCCCATTTTTGATAAATTCCCACTTTTCATGACTTCCCATTTTTTCTTCACTTTCCATTTTCGGTGAATTCCCACTTTTGATGACTTGCCACTTTTATAATATCCCACTTTTGATGACTTCCCACTTTTGATGACTTCCCACTTCTGATAAACTTCCACTTTTGATGACTTCCCACTTTTTCTTGACCTCCCACTTTCAGTGACTTCCCACTTTTGATGGCTTCCCATTTTTGATAAATTCCCACTTTTCATGACTTCCCACTTTTCTTCACTTCCCACTCTTGGTGACTTCCCATATTTGATGGCTTGCCACTTTTGATAACTTCCCACTTTTTATGACTTGCCACGTTTTCTTGACTAAGCACTTTTTTGACTTCCCATTTTTGAAGACTTCCCACATTTGACGACCTCCCACTTTTTCTTAACTTACCCTTTTATCTTGACTTCCCACTTTTGATAACTTCCCACTTTTGATGACTTCCCACTTTTTCTTGACCTCCCACTTGCAGTGACTTCCCACTTTTGATGACTTCCCATTTTTGATAAATTCCCACTTTTCATGACTTCCCACTTTTTCTTCACTTCCCATTTTCGGTGAATTCCCACTTTTGATGACTTGCCACTTTTTATAATATCCCACTTTTGATGACTTCCCAATTTTGATGGCTTCCCACTTTTGACGACTTCCCACTTTTTCTTAACTTCCCATAATTTCTTCACTTCCCACTTTTCATGACTTCTCACTTTTTCTTGACATCCAACTTTCGGTGACTTCCCACTTTTGATGACTTCCCACTTCTGATATATTCCCACTTTTGATGACTTCCCACCTTTTTCTTGACTTCCAACTTTTTCTTGACTTCCCACGTTTTCATGACCTCCCAATTTTTATGCCTTCCCACTTTTGATGACTTCCCACTTTCTATGACTTCCCGCTTTTGATAACTTCCATCTTTTTTTGATTTCCCACTTTTGATGACCTCCCACTTTTGATGAGTTCACACGTTTTCTTGACTTCCCAATTTTGATGGCTTCCCACTTTTGACGACTTCCCACTTTTTCTTAACTCTCCATAATTTCTTGACTTCCCACTTTTCATGACTTCTCACTTTATCTTGACATCCAACTTTCGGTTATTTCCCACTTTTGATGACTTCCCACTTCTGATATATTCCCACTTTTTTTGACTTCGCACTTTTGATGACTTCCCAATTTTTTTGACTTCCCGCTTTTGATGACCCCCCAATTTTGATGACTTCCCACGTTTTCTTGACTTCCCATTTTTGATGACTTCCCAGTTTTGATGACTTCCTACTTTTTCTTAACTTCCCCTTTTTTCTTGACTTCATACTTTTATGACTTCCCACTTTTTCTTGACCTCCCCCTTTCAGTGATTTCCCACTTTTGATGACTTCCCACTTTTGATGACTTCCCACTTTTGATAACTTCCCACTTTTGATGACTTCCCACTTTTTCTTGACCTCCCACTTGCAGTGACTTCCCACTTTTGATGACTTCCCATTTTTGATAAATTCCCACTTTTCATGATTTCCCACTTTTTCTTCACTTCCCATTTTCGGTGAATTCCCACTTTTGATGACTTGCCACTTTTTATAATATCCCACTTTCGATGACTTCCCAATTTTGATGGCTTCCCACTTTTGACGACTTCCCACTTTTTCTTAACTTCCCATAATTTCTTCACTTCCCACTTTTCATGACTTCTCACTTTTTCTTGACATCCACCTTTCGGTGACTTCCCACTTTTGATGACTTCCCACTTCTGATATATTCCCACTTTTGATGACTTCCCACTTTTTCTTGACTTCCCACTTTTTCTTGACTTCCCACTTATTCTTGACTTCCCACTTTTTCTTGAATTCCCACTTTTTCTTGACTTCCCACGTTTTCATGACTTCCCAATTTTGATGCCTCCCCACATTTTATGACTACCCACCTTTTCTTGACTTCCCACTTTTTCTTGACCTCCCACTTTCAATGACTTTCCACTTTTGATGACTTCCCACTTTTGATGACTTCCCACTTTTTTTGACTTCCCACTTTTGATGACTTCCCAATTTTTTTGACTTCCCGCTTTTGATGACTTCCCATTTTTGATGACTTCCCACGTTTTCTTGACTTCCCATTTTTGATGACTTCCCAGTTTTGATGACTTCCTACTTTTTCTTAACTTCCCATTTTTTCTTGACTTCCCACTTTTATGACTTCCCACTTTTTCTTGACCTCCCCCTTTCAGTGACTTCCCACTTTTGATGACTTCCCACTTTTGATGACTTCCCACTTTTGATAACTTCCCACTTTTGATGACTTCCCACTTTTTCTTGACCTCCCACTTGCAGTGACTTCCCACTTTTGATGACTTCCCATTTTTGATAAATTCCCACTTTTCATGACTTCCCACTTTTTCTTCACTTCCCATTTTCGGTGAATTCCCACTTTTGATGACTTGCCACTTTTTATAATATCCCACTTTTGATGACTTCCCAATTTTGATGGCTTCCCACTTTGATGACTTCCCACTTTTTCTTAACTTCCCATAATTTCTTGACTTCCCACTTTTCATGACTTCTCACTTTTCTTGACATCCAACTTTCGGTGACTTCCCACTTTTGATGACTTCCCACTTCTGATATATTCCCACTTTTGATGACTTCCCACTTTTTCTTGAGTTCCCACTTTTTCTTGACTTCCCACTTATTCTTGACTTCCCACTTTTTCTTGAATTCCCACTTTTTCTTGACTTCCCACGTTTTCATGACTTCCCAATTTTGATGCCTCCCCACATTTGATGACTACCCACTTTTTCTTGACTTCCCACTTTTTCTTGACCTCCCACTTTCAGTGACTTCCCACTTTTGATGACTTCCCACTTTTGATGACTTCCCACTTTTTTTGACTTCCCACTTTTGATGACTTCCCAATTTTTTGACTTCCCGCTTTTGATGACTTCCCATTTTTGATGACTTCCCACGTTTTCCTGACTTCCCAATTTTGATGGCTTCCCACTTTTGACGACTTCCCACATTTTCTTAACTTCCCATAATTTCTTGACTTCCCACTTTTGATGACTTCTCACTTTTCTTGAAATCCAACTTTCGGTGACTTTCCACTTTTGATGACTTCCCACTTCTGATAAATTTCCACTTTTGATGACTTCCCACTTTTTCTTGACCTCCCACTTTCAGTGACTTCCCACCTTTGATGGCTTCCCATTTTTGATAAATTCCCACTTTTCATGACTTCCCACTTTTTCTTCACTTCCCACTTTCGGTGACTTCCCATATTTGATGGCTTGCCACTTTTGATAACTTCCCACTTTTGATGACTTCCCACTTTTGATAAATTCCCACTTTTGATGACTTACCACTTTTTCTTGACTTTCCACTTTTTCTTGACTTGCAACTTTTTCTTGACTTCCCACTTTTTCATGACCTCCCAATTTTTATGCCTTCCCACTTTTGATGACTTCCCACTTTTTTGACTTCCCACTTTGATGACTTCCCATTTTTGATGACTTCCCACGTTTTTTTGACTTCCCATTTTTGATGACTTCCCGGTTTTGATGACATCCTACTTTTTCTTAACTTCCCATTTTTTCTTGACTTCCCACTTTTGATGACTTCTCACTTTTTCTTGAAATCCAACTTTCGGTGACTTCCCACTTTTCATGACTTCCCACTTTTTCTTCATTTCCCACTTTCGGTGATTTCCCATATTTGATGGCTTGCCACTTTTGATAACTTCCCACTTTTGATGACTTCCCACTTTTGATAAATTCCCACTTTTGATGACTTCCCACTTTTTCTTGACTTTCCACTTTTTCTTGACTTGCAACTTTTTCTTGACTTCCCACGTTTTCATGTCCTCCCAATTTTTATGCCTTCCCACTTTTGACGACTTCCCACTTTTTCTTAACTTCCCATAATTTCTTCACTTCCCACTTTTCATGACTTCTCACTTTTTCTTGACATCCACCTTTCGGTGACTTCCCACTTTTGATGACTTCCCACTTCTGATATATTCCCACTTTTGATGACTTCCCACTTTTTCTTGACTTCCCACTTTTTCCTGACTTCCCACTTATTCTTGACTTCCCACTTTTCTTCAATTCCCACTTTTTCTTGACTTCCCACGTTTTCATGACTTCCCAATTTTGATGCCTCCCCACATTTGATGACTACCCACCTTTTCTTGACTTCCCACTTTTTCTTGACCTCCCACTTTCAGTGACTTTCCACTTTTGATGACTTCCCACTTTTGATGACTTCCCACTTTTTTTGACTTCCCACTTTTGATGACTTCCCAATTTTTTTGACTTCCCGCTTTTGATGACTTCCCATTTTTGATGACTTCCCACGTTTTCTTGACTTCCCATTTTTGATGACTTCCCAGTTTTGATGACTTCCTACTTTTTCTTAACTTCCCATTTTTTCTTGACTTCCCACTTTTATGACTTCCCACTTTTTCTTGACCTCCCCCTTTCAGTGACTTCCCACTTTTGATGACTTCCCACTTTTGATGACTTCCCACTTTTGATAACTTCCCACTTTTGATGACTTCCCACTTTTTCTTGACCTCCCACTTGCAGTGACTTCCCACTTTTGATGACTTCCCATTTTTGATAAATTCCCACTTTTCATGACTTCCCACTTTTCTTCACTTCCCATTTTCGGTGAATTCCCACTTTTGATGACTTGCCACTTTTTATAATATCCCACTTTTGATGACTTCCCAATTTTGATGGCTTCCCACTTTTGATGACTTCCCACTTTTTCTTAACTTCCCATAATTTCTTGACTTCCCACTTTTCATGACTTCTCACTTTTTCTTGACATCCAACTTTCGGTGACTTCCCACTTTTGATGACTTCCCACTTCTGATATATTCCCACTTTTGATGACTTCCCACTTTTTCTTGAGTTCCCACTTTTTCTTGACTTCCCACTTATTCTTGACTTCCCACTTTTTCTTGAATTCCCACTTTTTCTTGACTTCCCAAGTTTTCATGACTTCCCAATTTTGATGCCTCCCCACATTTGATGACTACCCACTTTTCTTGACCTCCCACTTTCAGTGACTTCCCACTTTTGATGACTTCCCACTTTTGATGACTTCCCACTTTTTTTGACTTCCCACTTTTGATGACTTCCCAATTTTTTTGACTTCCCGCTTTTGATGACTTCCCATTTTTGATGACTTCCCACGTTTTCTTGACTTCCCATTTTTGATGACTTCCAAGTTTTGATGACTTCCTACTTTTTCCTAACTTCCCATTTTTTCTTGACTTCCCACTTTTATGTCTTCCCACTTTTTCTTGACCTCCCCATTTCAGTGACTTCCCACTTTTGATGACTTCCCACTTTTGATGACTTCCCATTTTTGATAAATTCCCACTTTTCATGACTTCCCACTTTTTCTTCACTTCCCATTTTCGGTGACTTCCCACTTTTGATGACTTCCCACTTTTGATAAATTCCCACTTTTGATGACTTCCCACGTTTCCTGACTTCCCAATTTTGATGGCTTCCCACTTTTGACGACTTCCCACATTTTCTTAACTTCCCATAATTTCTTGACTTCCCACTTTTGATGACTTCTCACTTTTTCTTGAAATCCAACTTTCGGTGACTTTCCACTTTTGATGACTTCCCACTTCTGATAAATTTCCACTTTTGATGACTTCCCACTTTTTCTTGACCTCCCACTTTCAGTGACTTCCCACCTTTGATGGCTTCCCGTTTTTGATAAATTCCCACTTTTCATGACTTCCCACTTTTTCTTCACTTCCCACTTTCGGTGACTTCCCATATTTGATGGCTTGCCACTTTTGATAACTTCCCACTTTTGATGACTTCCCACTTTTGATAAATTCCCACTTTTGATGACCTACCACTTTTTCTTGACTTTCCACTTTTTCTTGACTTGCAACTTTTTCTTGACTTCCCACGTTTCATGACCTCCCAATTTTTATGCCTTCCCACTTTTGATGACTTCCCACTTTTTTGACTTCCCACTTTTGATGACTTCCCATTTTGATGACTTCCCACGTTTTTTGACTTCCCATTTTTGATGACTTCCCGGTTTTGATGACATCCTTCTTTTTCTTAACTTCCCATTTTTTCTTGACTTCCCACTTTTGATGACTTCTCACTTTTTCTTGAAATCCAACTTTCGGTGACTTTCCACTTTTGATGACTTCCCACTTGTGATAAATTTCCACTTTTGATGACTTCCCACTTTTTCTTGACCTCCCACTTTCAGTGACTTCCCACCTTTGATGGCTTCCCATTTTGATAAATTCCCACTTTTCATGACTTCCCACTTTTTCTTCACTTCCCACTTTCGGTGATTTCCCATATTTGATGGCTTGCCACTTTTGATAACTTCCCACTTTTGATGACTTCCCACTTTTGATAAATTCCCACTTTTGATGACTTCCCACTTTTTCTTGACTTTCCACTTTTTCTTGACTTGCAACTTTTTCTTGACTTCCCACGTTTTCATGTCCTCCCAATTTTTATGCCTTCCCACTTTTGATGACTTCCCACTTTTTTGACTTCCCACTTTTGATGACTTCCCATTTTTGATGACTTCCCGGTTTTGATGACATCCTACTTTTTCTTAACTTCCCATTTTTTCTTGACTTCCCTATTTTGATGCCGTCCCACTTTTTCTTGACCTCCACTTTCAGTGACTTCCCACTTTTTATGACTTCCCATTTTTGATAAATTCCCAGTTTTCATGACTTCCAACTTTTTTATGACTTCCCACTTTCGGCGACTTCCCATTTTTGATGGCTTCCCACTTTTGATAACTTCCCACTTTTGATGACTTCCCACGTTTTTTTGACTTCCCACTTTTTTTGACTTCCCATTTTTGAAGACTTCCCACATTTGACGACCTCCCACTTTTTCTTAACTTACCATTTTTTCTTGACTTCCCAGTTTTGATGACTTCTCACTTTTCCTTGTCCTCCCATTTTTGGTGAATTTCCACTATTGCTGACTTCCCACTTTTGATAAATTCCCACTTTTGATGACTTCCCACTTTTGATGACTTCCCACTTTTGATGACTTCCCATTTTTTATAAATTCCCACTTTTGATGACCTCCCACTTTTTCTTGATTTGCTACTTTCGGTGACTGGCCACTTTTGATGGCTTCCCACTTTTGATAACTTCCCACTTTTGATGACTTCCCACTTTTTCTTGACCTCCCACTTGCAGTGACTTCCCATTTTTGATGACTTCCCACATTTGATGACCTCCCACTTTTTCTTAACTTACCATTTTTTCTTGACTTCCCACTTTTGATGACTTCCCATTTTTTCTTCACCTCCCATTTTCGGTGAATTCCCACTTTTGATGACTTCCCACTTTTGATAAATTACCACTGTTGATGACTTCCCACTTTTTCTTGACTTCCCACTTTTTCTTGACTTCCAACTTTTTCTTGACTTCCCACGTTTTCATGACCTCCCAATTTTTATGCCTTCCCACTTTTGATGACTTCCCTTTTTTTTGACTTCCCACTTTTGATGACTTCCCATTTTTGATGACTTCCCACGTTTTCTTGACTTCCCATTTTCGATGACTTCCCGGTTTTGATGACATCCTACTTTTTCTTAACTTCCCATTTTTTCTTGACTTCCCACTTTGGATGACTTCCCACTTTTTCTTGACCTCCCACTTTCAGTGGCTTCCCACTTTTGATGACTTCCCACTTTTGATGACTTTTCACTTTTGATAAATTCCCACTTTTGATGACTTCCCACTTTTTCTTGACTTCCTACTTTCAGTGACTTCCCACTTTTGATGACTTCCCACTTCTGATATATTCCCACTTTTGATGACTTCCCACCTTTTTCTTGACTTCCAACTTTTTCTTGACTTCCCACGTTTTCATGACCTCCCAATTTTTATGCCTTCCCACTTTTGATGACTTCCCACTTTTTTGACTTCCCACTCTTTCTTGAATTCCCACTTTTTCTTGACTTCCCACGTTTTCATGACTTCCCAATTTTGATGCCTCCCCACATTTGATGACTACCCACCTTTTCTTGACTTCCCACTTTTTCTTGACCTCCCACTTTCAGTGACTTCCCACTTTTGATGACTTCCTACTTTTGATGACTTCCCACTTTTTTTGGCTTCCCACTTTTGATGACTTCCCATTTTTTTTGACTTCCCGCTTTTGATGACTTCCCATTTTTGATGACTTCCCACGTTTTCTTGACTTCCCATTTTTGATGACTTCCCACTTTTGATGACTTCCCACTTTTGATAACTTCCCACTTTTGATGACTTGCCACTTTTTATAATATCCCACTTTTGATGACTTCCCACTTTTGATGACTTCCCATTTTTGATAAATTCCCACTTTTGATGACCTCCCACTTTTTCTTGATTTCCTACTTTCGGTGACTTGCCATTTTTGATGGCTTCCCACTTTTGATAACTTCCCAATTTTGATGACTTCCCACTTTTTCTTGACCTCCCACTTGCAGTGACTTCCCACTTTTGATGACTTCCCACTTTTGATGACTTCCCACTTTTGATGACTTCCCACTTTTGATAAATTCCCACTTTTGATGACCTCCCACTTTTTCTTGACTTCCTACTTTTGGTGACTTGCCACTTTTGATGACTTGGCACTTTTGATAACTTCCCACTTTTGATGACTTCCCACTTTTTCTTGACCTCCCACTTGCAGTGACTTCCCACTTTTGATGACTTCCCATTTTTGATAAATTCCCACTTTTCATGACTTCCCACTTTCTCCTCACTTCCCATTTTCGGTGAATTCCCACTTTTGATAACTTGCCACTTTTTATAATATCCCACTTTTGATGACTTCCCACTTTTTCTTGACTTCCCACTTTTTCTTGACTTCCCACTTTTGATGACTTCCCAATTTTTTTGACTTCCCGCTTTTGATGACATCCCATTTTTGATGACTTCCCACGTTTTCTTGACTTCCCATTTTTGATGACTTCCCAGTTTTGATGACTTCCTACTTTTTGTAAAACTCCCCATTTTTTCTTGACTTCCCACTTTTATGACTTCCCACTTTTTCTTGACCTCCCCCTTTCAGTGACTTTCCACTATTGATGACTTCCCGCTTTTGATGACTTCCCACTTTTGATAACTTCCCATTTTTGATAAATTCCCACTTTTCATGACTTCCCATTTTTTCTTCACTTTCCATTTTCGGTGAATTCCCACTTTTGATGACTTGCCACTTTTTATAATATCCCACTTTTGATGACTTCCCACTTTTGATGACTTCCCACTTCTGATAAACTTCCACTTTTGATGACTTCCCACTTTTTCTTGACCTCCCACTTTCAGTGACTTCCCACTTTTGATGGCTTCCCATTTTTGATAAATTCCCACTTTTCATGACTTCCCACTTTTTCTTCACTTCCCACTCTTGGTGACTTCCCATATTTGATGGCTTGCCACTTTTGATAACTTCCCACTTTTTATGACTTGCCACGTTTTCTTGACTAAGCACTCTTTTTGACTTCCCATTTTTGAAGACTTCCCACATTTGACGACCTCCCATTTTTTCTTAACTTACCCTTTTATCTTGACTTCCCACTTTTGATAACTTCCCACTTTTGATGACTTCCCACTTTTTCTTGACCTCCCACTTGCAGTGACTTCCCACTTTTGATGACTTCCCATTTTTGATAAATTCCCACTTTTCATGACTTCCCACTTTTTCTTCACTTCCCATTTTCGGTGAATTCCCACTTTTGATGACTTGCCACTTTTTATAATATCCCACTTTTGATGACTTCCCAATTTTGATGGCTTCCCACTTTTGACGACTTCCCACTTTTTCTTAACTTCCCATAATTTCTTCACTTCCCACTTTTCATGATTTCTCACTTTTTCTTGACATCCAACTTTCGGTGACTTCCCACTTTTGATGACTTCCCACTTCTGATATATTCCCACTTTTGATGACTTCCCACCTTTTTCTTGACTTCCAACTTTTTCTTGACTTCCCACGTTTTCATGACCTCCCAACTTTTATGCCTTCCCACTTTTGATGACTTCCCACTTTTTTGACTTCCCACTCTTTCTTGAATTCCCACTTTTTCTTGACTTCCCACGTTTTCATGACTTCCCAATTTTGATGCCTCCCCACATTTGATGACTACCCACCTTTTCTTGACTTCCCACTTTTTCTTGACCTCCCACTTTCAGTGACTTCCCACTTTTGATGACTTCCCACTTTTGATGACTTCCCACTTTTTTTGACTTCCCACTTTTGATGACTTCCCATTTTTTTTGACTTCCCGCTTTTGATGACTTCCCATTTTTGATGACTTCCCACGTTTTCTTGACTTCCCATTTTTGATGACTTCCCAGTTTTGATGACTTCCTACTTTTTGTAAAACTCCCCATTTTTCTTGACTTCCCACTTTTATGACTTCCCACTTTTTCTTGACCTCACCCTTTCAGTGACTTTCCACTATTGATGACTTCCCACTTTTGATGACTTCCCACTTTTGATAACTTCCCATTTTTGATAAATTCCCACTTTTCATGACTTCCCACTTTTTCTTCACTTCCCATTTTCGGTGAATTCCCACTTTTGATGACTTGCCACTTTTTATAATATCCCACTGTTGATGTCTTCACACTTTTGATGACTTCCCACTTTTGATAAATTCCCACTTTTGATGACCTCCCACTTTTTCTTGACTTCCTCCTTTCGGTGACTTGCCACTTTTGATGGCTTCCACTTTTGATAACTTCCCCCTTTTGATGACTTCCCACTTCTTCTTGACCTCCCACTTGCAGTGACTTCCCATTTTTGAAGACCTCCCACATTTGACGACCTCCCACTTTTTCTTAACTTACCATTTTATCTTGACTTCCCACTTTTGATGACTTCCCATTTTTTCTTCACCTCCCATTTTCGGTGAATTCCTACTTTTGATGACTTCCCACTTTTGATAAATTCCCACTTTTGATGACTTCCCACTTTTTCTTGACTTCCCACTTTCGGAGAATTCCCACTTTTCATGACTTCCCACTTTTTCTTGACTTCCCACTTTCGGTGACTTCCCACTTTTGATGGCTTCCCACTTTTGATAACTTCCCACTTTTGATGACTTCCCACGTTTTCTTGACTTCCCACTTTTTTGACTTCCAATTTTTGAAGATTTCCCACATTTGATGACCTCCCACTTTTTCTTAACTTACCATTTTTTCTTGACTTCCCACTTTTGATGACTTCCCATTTTTTCTTCACCTCCCATTTTCGGTGAATTCCCACTTTTGATGACTTCCCACTTTTGATAAATTACCACTGTTGATGACTTCCCACTTTTTCTTGACTTCCCACTTTTTCTTGACTTCCAACTTTTTCTTGACTTCCCACGTTTTCATGACCTCCCAATTTTTATGCCTTCCCACTTTTGATGACTTCCCTTTTTTTTGACTTCCCACTTTTGATGACTTCCCATTTTTGATGACTTCCCACGTTTTCTTGACTTCCCATTTTCGATGACTTCCCGGTTTTGATGACATCCTACTTTTTCTTAACTTCCCATTTTTTCTTGACTTCCCACTTTGGATGACTTCCCACTTTTTCTTGACCTCCCACTTTCAGTGGCTTCCCACTTTTGATGACTTCCCACTTTTGATGACTTTTCACTTTTGATAAATTCCCACTTTTGATGACTTCCCACTTTTTCTTGACTTCCTACTTTCAGTGACTTCCCACTTTTGATGGCTTCCCACTTTTGATAACTTCCCACTTTCTATGACTTCCGCTTTTGATAACTTCCATCTTTTTTTGACTTCCCACTTTTGATGACTTCCCACTTTTGATGACTTCCCACTTCTGATATATTCCCACTTTTGATGACTTCCCACCTTTTTCTTGACTTCCAACTTTTTCTTGACTTCCCACGTTTTCATGACCTCCCAACTTTTATGCCTTCCCACTTTTGATGACTTCCCACTTTTTTGACTTCCCACTCTTTCTTGAATTCCCACTTTTTCTTGACTTCCCACGTTTTCATGACTTCCCAATTTTGATGCCTCCCCACATTTGATGACTACCCACCTTTTCTTGACTTCCCACTTTTTCTTGACCTCCCACTTTCAGTGACTTCCCACTTTTGATGACTTCCCACTTTTGATGACTTCCCACTTTTTTTGACTTCAAACTTTTGATGACTTCCCATTTTTTTTGACTTCCCGCTTTTGATGACTTCCCATTTTTGATGACTTCCCACGTTTTCTTGACTTCCCATTTTTGATGACTTCCCAGTTTTGATGACTTCCTACTTTTTGTAAAACTCCCCATTTTTTCTTGACTTCCCACTTTTATGACTTCCCACTTTTTCTTGACCTCACCCTTTCAGTGACTTTCCACTATTGATGACTTCCCACTTTTGATCACTTCCCATTTTTGATAACTTCCCATTTTTGATAAATTCCCACTTTTCATGACTTCCCACTTTTTCTTCACTTCCCATTTTCGGTGAATTCCCACTTTTGATGACTTGCCACTTTTTATAATATCCCACTTTTGATGACTTCACACTTTTGATGACTTCCCACTTTTGATAAATTCCCACTTTTGATGACCTCCCACTTTTTCTTGACTTCCTCCTTTCGGTGACTTGCCACTTTTGATGGCTTCCCACTTTTGATAACTTCCCCCTTTTGATGACTTCCCACTTCTTCTTGACCTCCCACTTGCAGTGACTTCCCATTTTTGAAGACCTCCCACATTTGACGACCTCCCACTTTTTCTTAACTTACCATTTTATCTTGACTTCCCACTTTTGATGACTTCCCATTTTTTCTTCACCTCCCATTTTCGGTGAATTCCTACTTTTGATGACTTCCCACTTTTGATAAATTCCCAGTTTTGATGACTTCCCACTTTTTCTTGACTTCCCACTTTCGGAGAATTCCCACTTTTCATGACTTCCCACTTTTTCTTGACTTCCCACTTTCGGTGACTTCCCACTTTTGATGGCTTCCCACTTTTGATAACTTCCCACTTTTGATGACTTCCCACGTTTTCTTGACTTCCCACTTTTTTGACTTCCAATTTTTGAAGACTTCCCACATTTGATGACCTCCCACTTTTTCTTAACTTACCATTTTTTCTTGACTTCCCACTTTTGATGACTTCCCATTTTTTCTTCACCTCCCTTTTTCGGTGAATTCCCACTTTTGATGACTTCCCACTTTTGATAAATTCCCACTGTTGATGACTTCCCACTTTTTCTTGACTTCCCACTTTTTCTTGACTTCCAACTTTTTCTTGACTTCCCACGTTTTCATGACCTCCCAATTTTTATGCCTTCCCACTTTTGATGACTTCCCTTTTTTTTGACTTCCCACTTTTGATGACTTCCCATTTTTGATGACTTCCCACGTTTTCTTGACTTCCCATTTTCGATGACTTCCCGGTTTTGATGACATCCTACTTTTTCTTAACTTCCCATTTTTTCTTGACTTCCAACTTTGGATGACTTCCCACTTTTTCTTGACCTCCCACTTTCAGTGGCTTCCCACTTTTGATGACTTCCCACTTTTGATGACTTTTCACTTTTGATAAATTCCCACTTTTGATGACTTCCCACTTTTTCTTGACTTCCTACTTTCAGTGACTTCCCACTTTTGATGGCTTCCCACTTTTGATAACTTCCCACTTTCTATGACTTCCCGCTTTTGATAACTTCCATCTTTTTTTGACTTCCCACTTTTGATGACTTCCCACTTTTGATGAGTTCCCACGTTTTCTTTACTTCCCAATTTTGATGGCTTCCCACTTTTGACGACTTCCCACTTTTTTTAACTTCCCATAATTTCTTGACTTCCCACTTTTCATGACTTCTCACTTTTTCTTGACATCCAACTTTCGGTGACTTCCCACTTCTGATATATTCCCACTTTTGATGACTTCCCACATTTTCTTGACTTCCCACCTTTTCTTGACATCCCACTTATTCTTGACTTCCCACTCTTTCTTGAATTCCCACTTTTTCTTGACTTCCCACGTTTTCATGACTTCCCAATTTTGATGCCTCCCCACATTTGATGACTACCCACCTTTTCTTGACTTCCCACTTTTTCTTGACCTCCCACTTTCAGTGACTTCCCACTTTTGATGACTTCCCACTTTTGATGACCTCCCACTTTTGATGACTTCTCATTTTTGATGACTTCCCACGTTTTCTTGACTTCCCATTTTTGATGACTTCCCAGTTTTGGTGACTTCCTACTTTTTGTAAAACTCCCCATTTTTACTTGACTTCCCACTTTTATGACTTCCCACTTTTTCTTGACCTCCTCTATCAGTGACTTTCCACTATTGATGACCTCCCACTTTTGATGACTTCCCACTTTTGATAACTTCCCATTTTTGATAAATTCCCACTTTTCATGACTTCCCACTTTTTCTTCACTTCCCATTTTCGGTGAATTCCCACTTTTGATGACTTGCCATTTTTTATAATATCCCACTTTTGATGACTTCCCACTTTTGATGACTTCCAACTTTTGATAAATTCCCACTTTTGATGACCTCCCACCTTTTCTTGACTTCCTCCTTTCGGTGACTTGCCACTTTTGATGGCCTCCCACTTTTGATAACTTCCCACTTTTGATGACTTCCCACTTTTTCTTGACCTCCCACTTGCAGTGACTTCCCACTTTTGATGACTTCCCACCTTTGATGACCTCCCACTTTTGATGACTTCCCACTTCTGATAAACTTCCACTTTTGATGACTTCCCACTTTTTCCTGACCTCCCACTTTCAGTGACTTCCCACTTTTGATGGCTTCCCATTTTTGATAAATTCCCACTTTTCATGACTTCCCACTTTTTCTTCACTTCCCACTCTTGGTGACTTCCCATATTTGATGGCTTGCCACTTTTGATAACTTCCCACTTTTGATGACTTCTCACTTTTGATGACCTCCCACTTTTGATGACTTCTCATTTTTGATGACTTCCCACGTTTTCTTGACTTCCCATTTTTGACGACTTCCCAGTTTTGGTGACTTCCTACTTTTTGTAAAACTCCCCATTTTTACTTGACTTCCCACTTTTATGACTTCCCACTTTTTCTTGACCTCCTCTTTCAGTGACTTTCCACTATTGATGACCTCCCACTTTTGATGACTTCCCACTTTTGATAATTTCCCATTTTTGATAAATTCCCACTTTTCATGACTTCCCACTTTTTCTTCACTTCCCATTTTCGGTGAATTCCCACTTTTGATGACTTGCCACTTTTTATAATATCCCACTTTTGATGACTTCCCACTTTTGATGACTTCCAACTTTTGATAAATTCCCACTTTTGATGACCTCCCACCTTTTCTTGACTTCCTCCTTTCGGTGACTTGCCACTTTTGATGGCCTCCCACTTTTGATAACTTCCCACTTTTGATGACTTCCCACTTTTTCTTGACCTCCCACTTGCAGTGACTTCCCACTTTTGATGACTTCCCACCTTTGATGACCTCCCACTTTTGATGACTTCCCACTTCTGATAAACTTCCACTTTTGATGACTTCCCACTTTTTCCTGACCTCCCACTTTCAGTGACTTCCCACTTTTGATGGCTTCCCATTTTTGATAAATTCCCACTTTTCATGACTTCCCACTTTTTCTTCACTTCCCACTCTTGGTGACTTCCCATATTTGATGGCTTGCCACTTTTGATAACTTCCCACTTTTGATGACTTCCCATGTTTTCTTGACTAAGCACTTTTTTTGACTTCCCATTTTTGAAGACTTCCCACATTTGACGACCTCCCACTTTTTCTTAACTTACCCTTTTATCTTGACTTCCCACTTTTGATGACTTCCCATTTTTGATGACTTCCCACGTTTTCTTGACTTCCCATTTTTGATGACATCCCGGTTTTGATGACATCCCACTTTCAGTGACCTCCCACTTTTGATGACTTCCCACTTTTGATGACTTCCCACTTTTGATAAATTCCCACTTTTGATGACTTCTCACTTTTTCTTGACTTCCTACTTTCGGTGACTTCCCACTTTTGATGGCTTCCCACTTTTGATAACTTCCCTCTTTCTATGACTTCCCGCTTTTGATAACTTCCATCTTTTTTTGATTTCCCACTTTTGATGACTTCCCACTTTTGATGAGTTCACACGTTTTCTTGACTTCCCAATTTTGATGGCTTCCCACTTTTGACGACTTCCCACTTTTTCTTAACTTCCCATAATTTCTTGACTTCCCACTTTTCATGACTTCTCACTTTTTCTTGACATCCAACTTTCGGTGACTTCCCACTTTTGATGACTTCCCACTTCTGATATATTCCCACTTTTTTTGACTTCCCACTTTTGATGACTTCCCACTTTTGATGACTTCCCACTTTTGATAAATTCCCACTTCAGATGACCTCCCACTTTTTCTTGACTTCCTACTTTTGGTGACTTGCCACTTTTGATGACTTGCCACTTTTGATAACTTCCCACTTTGATGACTTCCCACTTTTTCTTGACCTCCCACTTGCAGTGACTTCCCACTTTTGATGACTTCCCATTGTTGATAAATTCCCACTTTTCATGACTTCCCACTTTTTCTTTACTTCCCATTTTCGGTGAATTCCCACTTTTTCTTGAATTCCCATTTTTTCTTGACTTCCCACGTTTTCATGACTTCCCAATTTTGATGCCTCCCCACATTTGATGACTACCCACTTTTTCTTGACTTCCCATTTTTTCTTGACCTCCCACTTTCAGTGACTTCCCACTTTTGATGACTTCCCATTTTTGATAAATTCCCACTTTTCATGATTTCCCACTTTTTCTTCACTTCCCATTTTCGGTGAATTCCCACTTTTGATGACTTGCCACTTTTTATAATATCCCACTTTTGATGACTTCCCACTTTTGATGACTTCCCATTTTTGATAAATTCCCACTTTTGATGACCTCCCACTTTTTCTTGATTTCCAACTTTCGGTGACTTGCCACTTTTGATGGCTTCCCACTTTTGATAACTTCCCACTTTTGATGACTTCCCACTTTTTCTTGACCTCCCACTTGCAGTGACTTCCCACTTTTGATGACTTCCCACTTTCGATGACTTCCCACTTTTGATGACTTCCCACTTTTGATGACTTCCCACTTTTGATAAATTCCCACTTTAGATGACCTCCCATTTTTTCTTGACTTCCTACTTTTGGTGACTTGCCACTTTTGATGACTTGCCACTTTTGATAACTTCCCACTTTTGATGACCTCCCACTTTTTCTTGACCTCCCACTTGCAGTGACTTCCCACTTTTGATGACTTCCCATTGTTGATAAATTCCCACTTTTCATGACTTCCCACTTTTTCTTCACTTCCCATTTTCGGTGAATTCCCACTTTTTCTTGAATTCCCACTTTTTCTTGACTTCCCACGTTTTCATGACTTCCCAATTTTGATGCCTCCCCACATTTGATGACTACCCACTTTTTCTTGACTTCCCACTTTTTCTTGACCTCCCACTTTCAGTGACTTCCCACTTTTGATGACTTCCCACTTTTGATGACTTCCCACTTTTTTTGACTTCCCACTTTTGATGACTTCCCAATTTTTTTGACATCCCGCTTTTGATGACTTCCCATTTTTGATGACTTCCCACGTTTTCTTGACTTCCCATTTTTGATGACTTCCAAGTTTTGATGACTTCCTACTTTTTCCTAACTTCCCACTTTTTCTTGACCTCCCCATTTCAGTGACTTCCCACTTTTGATGACTTCCCACTTTTGATGACTTCCCACTTTTGATAACTTCCCACTTTTGATCACTTCATACTTTTTCTTGACCTCCCACTTGCAGTGACTTCCCACTTTTGATGACTTCCCATTTTTGATAAATTCCCACTTTTCATGACTTCCCACTATTTCTTCACTTCCCCTTTTCGGTGACCTCCCACTTTTGATGAGTTCCCACTTTTGATAAATTCCCACATTTGATGACCTCCCACTTGCAGTGACTTCCCACTTTTGATGACTTCCCACTTTCGATGACTTCCCACTTTTGATGACTTCCCACTTTTGATGACTTCCCACTTTTGATAAATTCCCACTTTAGATGACCTCCCATTTTTTCTTGACTTCCTACTTTTGGTGACTTGCCACTTTTGATGACTTGCCACTTTTGATAACTTCCCACTTTTGATGACCTCCCACTTTTTCTTGACCTCCCACTTGCAGTGACTTCCCACTTTTGATGACTTCCCATTGTTGATAAATTCCCACTTTTCATGACTTCCCACTTTTTCTTCACTTCCCATTTTCGGTGAATCCACTTTTTCTTGAATTCCCACTTTTTCTTGACTTCCCACGTTTTGATGACTTCCAATTTTGATGCCTCCCCACATTTGATGACTACCCACTTTTTCTTGACTTCCCACTTTTTCTTGACCTCCCACTTTCAGTGACTTCCCACTTTTGATGACTTCCCATTTTTGATAAATTCCCACTTTTCATGATTTCCCACTTTTTCTTCACTTCCCATTTTCGGTGAATTCCCACTTTTGATGACTTGCCACTTTTATAATATCCCACTTTTGATGACTTCCCACTTTTGATGACTTCCCATTTTTGATAAATTCCCACTTTTGATGACCTCCCACTTTTTCTTGATTTCCAACTTTCGGTGACTTGCCACTTTTGATGACTTCCCACTTTTGATGACTTCCCACTTTTTTTGACTTCCCACTTTTGATGACTTCCCAATTTTTTTGACTTCCCGCTTTTGATGACTTCCATTTTTGATGACTTCCCACGTTTTCTTGACTTCCCATTTTTGATGACTTCCAAGTTTTGATGACTTCCTACTTTTTCCTAACCTCCCATTTTTTCTTGACTTCCACCTTTATGTCTTCCCACTTTTCTTGACCTCCCATTTCAGTGACTTCCCACTTTTGATGACTTCCCACTTTTGATGACTTCCCACTTTTGATAACTTCCCACTTTTGATGACTTCATACTTTTTCTTGACCTCCCACTTGCAGTGACTTCCCACTTTTGATGACTTCCCATTTTTGATAAATTCCCACTTTTCATGACTTCCCACTATTTCTTCACTTCCCCTTTTCGTGACCTCCCACTTTGATGAGTTCCCACTTTGATAAATTCCCACTTTTGATGACCTCCCACCTTTGATGACTTCCCACTTTGATAAATTCCAACTTTTGATGACTTCCCACGTTTTCCTGACTTCCCAATTTTGATGGCTTCCCACTTTTGACGACTTTCCACTTTTCTTAACTTCCCATAATTTCTTGACTTCCCACTTTTGATGATTTCTCACTTTTTCTTGAAATCCAACTTTCGGTGACTTTCACTTTTGATGACTTCCCACTTCTGATAAATTTCCACTTTGATGACTTCCCACTTTTTCTTGACTCCCACTTGCAGTGACTTCCCACTTTTGATGACTTCCCATTGTTGATAAATTCCCACTTTTCATGACTTCCCACTTTTTCTTTACTTCCCATTTCGGTGAATTCCCACTTTTCTTGAATTCCCATTTTCTTGACTTCCACTTTTCATGACTTCCCAATTTTGATGCCTCCCCACATTTGATGATACCCACTTTTTCTTGACTTCCATTTTTTCTTGACCTCCCACTTTCAGTGGACTTCCCACTTTTGATGACTTCCATTTTTGATAAATTCCCACTTTTCATGATTTCCACTTTTTCTTCACTTCCCATTTTCGGTGAATTCCCACTTTTGATGACTTGCCACTTTTTATAATATCCCACTTTTGATGACTTCCCACTTTTGATGACTTCCCATTTTTGATAAATTCCCACTTTTGATGACCTCCCACTTTTCTTGATTTCCAACTTTCGGTGACTTGCCACTTTTGATGGCTTCCCACTTTTGATAACTTCCCACTTTTGATGACTTCCCACTTTTTCTTGACCTCCCACTTGCAGTGACTTCCACTTTTGATGACTTCCACTTTCGATGACTTCCCACTTTTGATGACTTCCCACTTTTGATGACTTCCCACTTTTGATAAATTCCCACTTTAGATGACCTCCCATTTTTTCTTGACTTCCTACTTTTGGTGACTTGCCACTTTTGATGACTTGCCACTTTTGATAACTTCCCACTTTTGATGACCTCCCACTTTTTCTTGACCTCCCACTTGCAGTGACTTCCCACTTTTGATGACTTCCCATTGTGATAAATTCCACTTTTCATGACTTCCCACTTTTCTTCACTTCCCATTTCGGTGAATTCCCACTTTTTCTTGAATTCCCACTTTTCTTGACTTCCCACGTTTTCATGACTTCCCAATTTTGATACCTCCCCACATTTGATGACTACCCACTTTTCTTGACTTCCCACTTTTTCTTGACCTCCCACTTTCAGTGACTTCCCACTTTTGATGACTTCCCACTTTTGATGACTTCCCACTTTTTTTGACTTCCCACTTTTGATGACTTCCCAATTTTTTTGACTTCCCGCTTTTGATGACTTCCCATTTTTGATGACTTCCCACGTTTCTTGACTTCCCATTTTTGATGACTTCCAAGTTTTGATGACTTCCTACTTTTTCCTAACTTCCCACTTTTTCTTGACCTCCCCATTTTCAGTGACTTCCCACTTTTGATGACTTCCCACTTTTGATGACTTCCCACTTTTGATAACTTCCCACTTTTGATCACTTCATACTTTTTCTTGACCTCCACTTGCAGTGACTTCCACTTTTGATGACTTCCCATTTTTGATAAATTCCCACTTTTCATGACTTCCCACTATTTCTTCACTTCCCCTTTTCGGTGACCTCCCACTTTTGATGAGTTCCCACTTTTGATAAATTCCCACATTTGATGACCTCCCACTTGCAGTGACTTCCACTTTTGATGACTTCCCACTTTCGATGACTTCCACTTTTGATGACTTCCCACTTTTGATGACTTCCCACTTTTGATAAATTCCCACTTTAGATGACCTCCCATTTTTCTTGACTTCCTACTTTTGTGACTTGCCACTTTTGATGACTTGCCACTTTTGATAACTTCCCACTTTTGATGACCTCCACTTTTTCTTGACCTCCCACTTGCAGTGACTTCCACTTTTGATGACTTCCCATTGTTGATAAATTCCCACTTTTCATGACTTCCCACTTTTTCTTCACTTCCCATTTTCGGTGAATTCCCACTTTTTCTGAATTCCCACTTTTTCTTGACTTCCCACGTTTTGATGACTTCCCAATTTTGATGCCTCCCCACATTTGATGACTACCCACTTTTCTTGACTTCCACTTTTTCTTGACCTCACTTTCAGTGACTTCCCACTTTTGATGACTTCCCATTTTTGATAAATTCCCACTTTTCATGATTCCCACTTTTCTTCACTTCCCATTTTCGGTGAATTCCCACTTTTGATGACTTGCCACTTTTATAATATCCACTTTGATGACTTCCCACTTTTGATGACTTCCCATTTTTGATAAATTCCCACTTTTGCATGACCTCCCACTTTTTCTTGATTTCCAACTTTCGTGACTTGCCACTTTGATGACTTCCCACTTTTGATGATTCCCACTTTTTTTGACTTCCCACTTTTGATGACTTCCCAATTTTTTTGACTTCCCGCTTTTGATGACTTCCCATTTTTGATGACTTCCACGTTTTCTTGACTTCCCATTTTGATGACTTCCAAGTTTTGATGACTTCCTACTTTTTCCTAACCTCCCATTTTTTTCTTGACTTCCCACCTTATGTCTTCCCACTTTTTCTTGACTCCCATTTCAGTGACTTCCCACTTTTGATGACTTCCCACTTTTGATGACTTCCCACTTTTGATAACTTCCCACTTTTGATGACTTCATACTTTTTCTTGACTCCCACTTGCAGTGACTTCCCACTTTTGATGACTTCCCATTTTTGATAATTCCCACTTTTCATGATTCCCACTATTTCTTCACTTCCCCTTTTCGGTGACCTCCCACTTTGTGAGTTCCCACTTTTGATAAATTCCACTTTTGATGACCTCCCACCTTTGATGACTTCCCACTTTTGATAAATTCCAACTTTTGATGACTTCCCACGTTTTCCTGACTTCCCAATTTTGATGGCTTCCACTTTTGACGACTTTCCACATTTTCTTAACTTCCCATAGATTCTTGACTTCCCACTTTTGATGACTTCTCACTTTTTCTTGAATCCAACTTTCGGTGACTTTCCACTTTTGATGACTTCCCACTTCTGATAAATTCCACTTTTGATGACTTTCCCACTTTTTC
>RQOL01000368.1:0-66024 GCA_013076295.1 Sanderia malayensis
CTATCTAGTATCAAGAACCATCGATTAATAAAGAGCAATTTGTTGTGCTACCACTCATGCCTCTTTCATCCCACATACAAAGGGTTGGCTAGCTGCGCTCGCCTGTCTATCTATTATCAAGAAAAATCGATTGATAAGGCACACTTCGTGCGCTGCATTCCCTACCGCTCATGCCTCTTTCAGCCCCACGTACAATGGGTTGAGCCGCTGCCCTCGCCTGTCTATCTATTATCAAGAAACATCGATTGATAAGGCGCACTTCATGTGCTACCGCTTATGCCTCTTTCAATCCCACATACAATGGGTTGGCTCGCTGCGCTCGCCTGTCTATCTATTATCAAGAAACATTGATTGATAAGGCGCACTTCGTGCTCTGCATTTGCTACCACTCATCCCTCTTTGAACCCCACGTTGCCGCGCTCGCCTGTCTATCTATTATCAAGAAACATTGATTGATAAGGCGCACTTTGTGCGCTGCATTCCCTACCGCTCATGCCTCCTTCAGCACCACGTACAATGGGTTGACTCGCTGCGCTCGCCTGTCTATCTATTATCAAGAGACATTGATTGATAAGGCGCACTTAGTGCGCTGCATTCGCTACCGCTCATGCCTTTTTTAAACCCATGTTGCCGCGCTCGCCTGTCTATCTATTATTAAGAAACATCGATTGATAAGTCGCACTTAGTGCGCTGCATTCCCTATCTCTCATGCCTTTGTAAACCCCACATACAATTGGTTGACTAGCTGCACTCGCCTGTCTATCCATTAACAAGAAACATCGACTGATGAGGCGCACTTCGTGCGCTGCATTCCCTACCACTCATGCCTCTTTTAAACCCATGTTGCCGCGCTCGCCTGTCTATCTATTATCAAGAAACATCGATTGATAAGGCGCACTTAGTGCGCTGCATTCCCTATCTCTCATGCCTCTGTTAACCCCACATACAATTGGTTGACTAGCTGCACTCGCCTGTCTATCCATTATCAAGAAACATCAATTGATAGGGCGCACTTCGTGCGCACAATTCCCTACCGCTCATGCCTCTTGCAACCCACATACAATGGGTTGACTAGCTGCACTCGCCTGTCTATCCATTATCAAGAAACATCGATTGATAAGGCGCACTTCGTGCGCTGCATTCCCTACCGCTCATGCCTCTTTCAGCCCCAAGTACAATTGGTTGACTCGCTGCGTTCGCCTGTCTATCTATTATCAAGAAACATCGATTGATAAGGCGCCCTTCGTGCGCTGCATTCCCCACCGCTCATGCCTCTTTCAACCCCACGTACAATGGGTTGACTCACTGCCCTCGCCTGTTTATCTATTATCAAGAAACATCAATTGATAAGGCGCACTTCGAGTGCTGCATTTGCTATCTCTCATGCCTCTGTTAACCCCACGTACAATGGGTTGGCTTGCTGCGCTCGCCTGTCTATCTAGTATCAAGAACCATCGATTAATAACGAGCAATTTGTGTGCTACCGCTCATGCCTCTTTCAGCCCCACGTACAATGGGTTGAGTCGCTGCCCTCGCCTGTCTATCTATTATCAAGAAACATCGATTGATAAGGCGCACTTCGTGTGCTACCGCTCATGCCTCTTTCAATCCCACGTACAATGGGTTGGCTCGCTGTGCTCGCCTGTCTATCTATTATCAAGAGACATTGATTGATAAGGCGCACTTCATGCGCTACTGCTGATGCCTCTTTCAATCCCACAAACAAAGGGTTGGCTCGCTGCGCTCGCCTGTCTATCTATTATCAAGAGACATTGATTGATAAGGTGCACTTCGTGTGCTGCATTCCCTACCGCTCATGCCTCTTTCAGCCCCACGTACAATGGGTTGAGTCGCTGCCCTCGCCTGTCTATCTATTATCAAGAAACATCGATTGATAAGGCGCGCTTCGTGTGCTACCGCTCATGCCTCTTTCAATCCCACGTACAATGGGTTGGCTCGCTGTGCTCGCCTGTCTATCTATTATCAAGAAACATTGATTGATAAGGTGCACTTAGTGCCCTGCATTCGCTATCTCTCATGCCTCTGTTAACCCCACATACAATGGGTTGGCTAGCTGCGCTCGCCAGTCTTTCCATTAGCAAGAAATATCGATTGATAAGGCTCACTTCGTGCGCTACTGCTGATGCCTCTTTCCATCCCACATACAAAGGGTTGGCTCGCTGCGCTTGCCTGTCTATCTATTATCAAGAGACATTGATTGATAAGGTGCGCTTCGAGTGCTGCATTCCCTACCGCTCATGCCTCTTTCAGCCCCACGTACAATGGGTTGACTCGCTGCCCTCGCCTGTCTATCTCATATCAAGAGACATTGATTGATAAGGCACACTTCGAGTGCTGCATTTGCTATCTCTCATGCCTCTGTTAACCCCACGTACAATGGGTTGGCTTGCTGCGCTCGCCTGTCTATCTAGTATCAAGAACCATAGATTAATAAAGAGCAATTTGTGTGCTACCACTCATGCCTCTTTCATCCCACATACAAAGGGTTGGCTAGCTGCGCTCGCCTGTCTATCTATTATCAAGAAACATCGATTGATAAGGCGCACTTAGTGGGCTGCATTCCCTATCTCTCATGCCTCTGTTAACCCCACATACAATTGGTTGACTAGCTGCACTCGCCTGTCTATCCATTATCAAGAAACATCAATTGATAAGGCGCACTTCGTGCGCTACTGATGATGCCTCTTTCAATCCCACATACAAAGGGTTGCCTCGTTGCGCTCGCCTGTCTATCTATTATCAAGAGACATTGATTGATAAGGTCCACTTCGTGTGCTGCATTCCCTACCGCTCATGCCTCTTTCAGCCCCACGTACAATGGGTTGACTCGCTGCCCTCGCCTGTCTATCTATTATCAAGAAACATTGATTGATAAGGCACACTTAGTGCGCTGCATTCGCTAGTGCTCATGCCTCTTTTAACCCCACGTTGCCGCACTCACCTGTCTATCTATTTTCAAGAAACATCAATTGATAGGGCGCACTTCGTGCGCTGCATTCCCTACCGCTCATGCCTCTTACAACCCACATACAATGGGTTGACTAGCTGCACTCGCCTGTCTATCCATTATCAAGAAACATCGACTGATAAGGCGCACCTCGTGCGCTGCATTCCCCACCGCTCATGCCTCTTTCAACCCCACGTACAATGGGTTGACTCGCTGCCTATTATCAAGAAACATCAATTGATAAGGCGCACTTCGAGTGCTGCATTTGCTATCTCTCATGCCTCTGTTAGCCCCACGTACAATGGGTTGGCTTGCTGCGCTCGCCTGTCTATCTAGTATCAAGAACCATCGATTAATAAAGAGCAATTTGTGTGCTACCACTCATGCCTCTTTCATCCCACATACAAAGGGTTGGCTAGCTGCGCTCGCCTGTCTATCTATTATCAAGAAAAATCGATTGATAAGGCACACTTCGTGCGCTGCATTCCCTACCGCTCATGCCTCTTTCAGCCCCACGTACAATGGGTTGAGCCGCTGCCCTCGCCTGTCTATCTATTATCAAGAAACATCGATTGATAAGGCGCACTTCATGTGCTACCGCTTATGCCTCTTTCAATCCCACATACAATGGGTTGGCTCGCTGCGCTCGCCTGTCTATCTATTATCAAGAAACATTGATTGATAAGGCGCACTTCGTGCTCTGCATTTGCTACCACTCATCCCTCTTTGAACCCCACGTTGCCCCGCTCGCCTGTCTATCTATTATCAAGAAACATTGATTGATAAGGCGCACTTTGTGCGCTGCATTCCCTACCGCTCATGCCTCCTTCAGCACCACGTACAATGGGTTGACTCGCTGCGCTCGCCTGTCTATCTATTATCAAGAGACATTGATTGATAAGGCGCACTTCGTGCGCTGCATTCCCTACCACTCATGCCTCTTTTAAACCCATGTTGCCGCGCTCGCCTGTCTATCTATTATCAAGAAACATCGATTGATAAGGCGCACTTAGTGCGCTGCATTCCCTATCTCTCATGCCTCTGTTAACCCCACATACAATTGGTTGACTAGCTGCACTCGCCTGTCTATCCATTATCAAGAAACATCAATTGATAGGGCGCACTTCGTGCGCTGCATTCCCTACCGCTCATGCCTCTTACAACCCACATACAATGGGTTGACTAGCTGCACTCGCCTGTCTATCCATTATCAAGAAACATCGATTGATAAGGCGCACTTCGTGCGCTGCATTCCCTACCGCTCATGCCTCTTTCAGCCCCAAGTACAATTGGTTGACTCGCTGCGTTCGCCTGTCTATCTATTATCAAGAAACATCGATTGATAAGGCGCCCTTCGTGCGCTGCATTCCCCACCGCTCATGCCTCTTTCAACCCCACGTACAATGGGTTGACTCACTGCCCTCGCCTGTTTATCTATTATCAAGAAACATCAATTGATAAGGCGCACTTCGAGTGCTGCATTTGCTATCTCTCATGCCTCTGTTAACCCCACGTACAATGGGTTGGCTTGCTGCGCTCGCCTGTCTATCTAGTATCAAGAACCATCGATTAATAACGAGCAATTTGTGTGCTACCGCTCATGCCTCTTTCAGCCCCACGTACAATGGGTTGAGTCGCTGCCCTCGCCTGTCTATCTATTATCAAGAAACATCGATTGATAAGGCGCACTTCGTGTGCTACCGCTCATGCCTCTTTCAATCGCACGTACAATGGGTTGGCTCGCTGTGCTCGCCTGTCTATCTATTATCAAGAGACATTGATTGATAAGGCGCACTTCATGCGCTACTGCTGATGCCTCTTTCAATCCCACAAACAAAGGGTTGGCTCGCTGCGCTCGCCTGTCTATCTATTATCAAGAGACATTGATTGATAAGGTGCACTTCGTGTGCTGCATTCCCTACCGCTCATGCCTCTTTCAGCCCCACGTACAATGGGTTGAGTCGCTGCCCTCGCCTGTCTATCTATTATCAAGAAACATCGATTGATAAGGCGCGCTTCGTGTGCTACCGCTCATGCCTCTTTCAATCCCACGTACAATGGGTTGGCTCGCTGTGCTCGCCTGTCTATCTATTATCAAAAAACATTGATTGATAAGGTGCACTTAGTGCCCTGCATTCGCTATCTCTCATGCCTCTGTTAACCCCACATACAATGGGTTGGCTAGCTGCGCTCGCCAGTCTTTCCATTAGCAAGAAATATCGATTGATAAGGCTCACTTCGTGCGCAACTGCTGATGCCTCTTTCCTTCCCACATACAAAGGGTTGGCTCGCTGCGCTTGCCTGTCTATCTATTATCAAGAGACATTGATTGATAAGGTGCGCTTCGAGTGCTGCATTCCCTACCGCTCATGCCTCTTTCAGCCCCACGTACAATGGGTTGACTCGCTGCGCTCGCCTGTCTATCTCATATCAAGAGACATTGATTGAAAAGGCGCACCTAGTGCGCTGCATTCGCTACCGCTCATGCCTTTTTCAACCCCACGTTGCCGCGCTCGCCTGTCTATCTATTGTCAAGAAACATCGATTGATAAGGCGCCCTTCGTGCGCTGCATTCCCTACCGCTCATGCCTCTTTCAACCCCACATACAATGGGTTGACTAGCTGCGCTCGCCAGTCTATCCATTATCAAGAAACATTGATTGATAAGGCGCGCTTGGTGCACTACTGCTGATGCCTCTTTCAGTCCCACATACAAAGGGTTGGTTCGCCACGCTCGCCTGTCTATCTATTATCAAGAAACATTGATTGATAAGGCACACTTAGTGCGCTGCATTCGCTAGTGCTCATGCCTCTTTTAACCCCACGTTGCCGCACTCACCTGTCTATCTATTATCAAGAAACATCGATTGATAAGGCGCCCTTCGTGTGCTGCATTCCCCACCGCTCATGCCTCATTCAACCCCACGTACAATGGGTTGACTCGCTGCCCTCGCCTGTTTATCTATTATCAAGAAACATCAATTGATGAGGCGCACTTCGAGTGCTGCATTTGCTATCTCTCATGCCTCTGTTAACCCCACGTTGAGCCTTGGTGTGTCGCAAATGTTGTAATCGTTCTAGATTCTTCTGATAGCTCAATTTGGTGAAAGGCCCATTTCACATCTAATTTACTGAAAACTTGGCTTTGGTTTAACTCTTGCAATACCTCGTCTACTGTAGGTATTGGATGGCGTTCTCTAATCACTGCTTCATTAGCTGTACGCATGTCAACGCAGAGACGTATTTCATCATTCTTTTTGGGCACTATCACAACTGGTGAAACCCACGGTGTTGGCCCCTCAGCCTTCTCAATTATGTCTAGCTTCTCTAACTCGTCCAGTTTCTTCGCTAGCTTTGCTCTCTGGCTTAAAGGTATTCGTCTTGGTTGTTGAGCCACAGGTTTGACTGTCTCATCTATTGGTATCTCTAGTTGAAAATCTTTCAGTTTTCCAATTCCATGAAAACACTGTTCATAGGTTTCAAATAATCTGTTACAAGTGGTTTTCTCGTCTACAAGGTTGACACTAGGGCTAGACGGGTCTGTAATCGTTAGAACACCAAGTTGGGTTGCTGTGTCCCTGCCTAGAAGGGCTTGGCCTTTACCTTCAATGACAGTGAACTCTGCATTCTGGCTTTGTTTTCCACATTGGATGCATGCCGTGAAAGTTCCTGCTATCTTAAGTGGTTCAGTACTACCATATGTAAACAATTTCTTGTGACATTTCTGTGACTCACATTTTACTTTATTTGCTTTGAGCATCTCCCATAACTGTCGGTCGATCACATTACAACTTGCTCCAGAATCGATTATAAACTTGATATTTGGTATGCCTCCAACACTCAGCGTTATCTCGGGCTCAATTTTTCCTGTCACAACAAATCCAAACTCTTCTTCTGTTTCAACAAAATTAGCTGCCTGTTTGCCAGCTTTAGGTGTCTTCTTACTTTTGCAACACTTTGCAAAATGTCCTACACCATGACATTTGTTACACTTTTTTCCTCTAGCTGGGCATTTCTCGTCTGAACTTAGATGGCCTAAGTTATCACATCTGTAGCACCTCTTTTCACCCTTCGTGTCTCGATTTCTGGGCTGTTTAGGCTTTTCACGCTTAGAGTGTATTCTATTCTCTTCTTGAGTTGTGTTAGAGCTAGCAATGCTGTCAGCTTGGGCTATACTTGCTTCCATAGCTCGTGCCATTGATTGAAGTTGTGCTAGTGTAAGACCGGCGCCTTTCTCTAGTAGTTTTGCTCGAAGGCGGTTGGATAAACACTTTTCTATCACTTGATCTCGTGTGTTTTCATCTACTTTGTTTTCAAACCGACAGTAATCCGCTCTCTGTCGAAGCCTTGTAACATACGGGTCGATAGATTCTGTTGGTAGTTGTGCCATATTTCGGAATAGATGTCACTCGTATGGGACATTAACTTGAGGTGTAAAGTGTCGATCTAATTGAGCCATCGCAACGGTAAACACTGTTTCTCCCTCTCCAGGCTCTGGAGCTTCTGGTAAAGTGAAATATACGTCTTGTAAATCCATTCCTCCACAGTGTAATAGCATGGCTTTCATTTGTTTTGCGTCTCGAACTTCTTTCCCTTCAATAAAAAATTCGAATGCTCGTCTCCATTTCCTCCAACGTGCACCGACTGTTGTTGGCTCTCCTTTGCAATCGAATTGTGGAATTCCTCCAAGATCTGTTAGAATAGGTGTAGACATGTTTACTGAATAAATCCTCGTCGCCAAAATTGTACTATCTCTAAGGATTAATACAGATGGTAATGGATGATATCAACAACACTGACCACTCGCTCGGGTCGCCATCGTTAATACACACACTTACACAGGTAACCCGTAGTTACCACAGGTAACCCGGTACACTATAATGATGGATCCTGTAACAATGTCTGAACGCTGTTGTCTGACTCCAAAGAATGACTTATCACATCAAGTGAACGACTTAATTCTCGACAGACTTCAAACAGCCGAAAGAACTTATTACAGCACAGACAGTGTTGTCACAGACCATCCAGATGAGGAAGAGGCCTACCCCATTGAATTTCTCAACCAACTCACTCCGAATGGAATGCCCTTACACAGACTTAAACTCAAGGTGGGAAGAGTACAATCTTTCATCTTATTAACATTAAATTATTATGTGCAAAGGTAGTGCAGCAAGAAAAGCCGTTATTAATCACAATAATATTCATTCCATTAGGTTGGTGCAACGATCATTCTTCTGCGGAATCTCAATCCAAAGAAAGGTCTTTGCAACGGAAAAAGACTCATAGTTCGGCATCTCCGACGTCACGTGATCACAGCAGAGATCATTACAAAGGAACACAGAGGACAACGGGTCATGATTCCTAAGATCACAGTCTCCACTCAGGACACGGAAATGCCGTTCAAAATGAAACGCCCACAGTTTCCAGTCAGACTTGCATACTGCTTGACAATCAACAAGGCACAGGGGCGATCCCTGAGGTATGTTGGTTTGTATTTACCTGAGCCCGTGTTCACACATGGTCAATTATATGTGGCCATGTCCAGAGCAACATCATTTAACGGGCTCAAAGTATACCTCCCAGAGGAAACACACAGGAAAGCAAAGAACATTGTTTTCCAGGAAGTCCTGTAAAGGCCTCATCCTAGAGCGACCATCTGCACAGTTGCTCTACAGAGGGCTGCCTACCAAAACGCACATACGCACATTCAAGGGTACGGGTATTGTGTGTCAACGCAGATCACGCCGCACATAAGTGTGATGTACAGCCGTTACTGGCACCCTTCTAGAATGAATTCGTTCTAGATAACACTGATCTGCGGAGACCAACTGGACATTACACCATCCACATGTCCAGGGGTGACTGCACCACACACAGCAGTCGGCACAGTCCTGAATCCTGCGTAGCGCCCGATTATTAAGAGTTATGTGTTGCCATTTTCTCCGATATTGCCTATGGGAAAGTGGATTTCCTTACTCAATGAAAACTGCAAGTTGTCCCTCAACGATAGTTAATTTTTGCAAAACATCGCACTATCAATAACATCCCCCCCTCTCCTTTTAATACATGAAAACTTGATCTATAATCTATAGAAGCCCCTTTAGTGTTTACTGTTATATACTTCCAAATTTCAATTGCAGTTTTCACCAACAAGGAAAACTTGAACAAATGTTACTCCTTGACGCTGGTGTTCGAGCTTTTAACTAATGTAACCGGCAAACTTATTCATTTTTTTGCTATGTACAAACGTAATCCTCAAAACAAACGACCGCGGTTATTGAAAGAATACATTCACGCCGTGCCACAGATGTAGGATGCTTGCTGACAGTGAAGTGCTATTGAAGAATCCAATTCAGGTACTGTCATTTTGGCGAAACACGTCGCTAAACCAATCAATTTTGCAACCTGAACTACGGATTGTATGGATCAATTTTTATTGATATTGACAATTCACCAATTCTTTGAATAGTAAACTCTATCATGACTGAACCTTTCGCATTCGTACTTCGCATACAATACAAATATCTATCCAAATCCTTTCAAAACATGTTTTTTGTACTGTAGTGTATATCTTTCAGATCTTCCGCATTAATGATAACGTTTTTAGAATAGCGATTTACGTTTTCAATAGTTGATAATCAGGAGATAGGTCGTTAGAGTTTCAATATTCATATATTTGTTTATTTGTCCCATTTAAATCTCCATTCAATAACATCATAACAAAATTTATTGACTTCGTTTTTAATTAGATGCATTTCTGCTAAGATCATTGAAACGAGGCGAGACTTCTGTCTCTCATTTCAAACGCCTTTGTGCTGTATATGTATGATTTTCATCTATGTTATGTCTCATCATCGCACTATTGTTGCCTGTCGGGTCTAAGTTTTTGTCTGCCAACAAATGGCATCCAGTTGGATTTTGTTGCTGAACTCAATGAAATTATACCTCATAAAGCCTTCCTGGCTTAAAGGAAACAACTACCTTGCTGTTCACCAAAGGTAAATAAGGTTCATTTTCATTTTGGACATTCAAACAATGGATATTTAGATTTATAAGCCAATTTGATACTGAAATGAGAGAAAATAAAGCTCATGTATATCCTTATTGACTTAAAGGAGAAAACTAGGCTGCTATGAATCAGAGGTCAACAATGTATATTTTCATTTCCATCCCTTTGAATTTGATATTTTGAATGGAAATTGCTTAGCTTAGGCCATTTCTACTTTACTCACGCTTTACAAATAGTTTTCTAGGCCAGAATTCTGGAAATTTTCCAATGTTTTTTCAGTACTTTGTTTTCAGAAGAAATTTGCATTGCTCTACCAACATCTTCCTGGGGCTTTTATTTCCGTGAATATAGTTCCTAACCAATTTATTAACTTTGTGGCTGCCTTCTTTATTTTACAAGCAAAGCTCATTGATATCCCCACATGAACCTGCTTTCAACTTTGTGTTTATTGAAGATGTTTAATTGTTGTGATGTACACGAAGGAAACCAGTGAAAGTCAAGTTCAAACCCTGGGAAAAATCCACACTTTATTTGCTTACCACCTTCCTCATTGCACATGAATTGCATATCTCTTTTGTCTACCACACTCATTAATTTTCTATTTTTTGTACAGATTCATTTAGTTAAAGGCAATGGAAAATTCAATCTATGGTTTAAAATTTTCTCTTCAAATTATTTGCCAAGTCAGGTATAATATTCAAGGTATGGGGCTCCCTGTTCCAGATCAATAAATAAATCAATTAATGCACCCTAATTGAAAAGGAGACTGAATAAATAAAGGCTGAATACTATTTCTACATTGACTATCACTAAATGTTTTCTTAACGAATCACTTACAGTATTCTAATCCTGTAGGTACTTAATTCTTCCTCATTGTCACTTAATGATGTTCCTTATCAGGTAGACATGTTGTTGTAAACTCAGTGTGCCAGGCACAGATGGCAATGATTTCACAACCATTACACCACAAGACTTTCAAATTTATTGGCAAGCATACATTGTATCAATCACTGATAGAATCCTCCATTACACTGGACAAAACAAGCCAAGATGGCCCTTACCACACAAGCAAACATTATTAATGCATTTTAATAATCTATATCTGCATAAATATCTCTTTGTTATCTTACTTGAATATTTAAAGTCTTGCATGATAAATTATGATAGTTTCCCGTTGTAGATATCTTCTCAACCAGAACCTCATAGTGTATGGTATCTCCTCATTCATTCACTGTGGGAAAGTGCCTGACAAAGTATTTCTGTTTTTTTAGTCGGCAACATTCTCATTGTATAGGTATATCACTGACACTTGCTTCCATTTATATTTTATGAAGCTTTTTCATGTGTTGACCTCTTATCTCTTCACATAGCAAAACGATGAATTTGAATGTTTTTCTTGCATCTGTACTAATTATGTCCACCAAATGCCAACTTAAAATTAAACAACTTTTAGAACTACAAAGTGGTCAAAGAGATCTCAAAATAACGAACTTAAACAATTAGGCCCTCAGCAGCTAGGTTCCTTATAAAAAGAAGCGTGTATTCTCATTGCGATTGTAATTTGTAATTCTAATAGCTATCGCATAATTCCAAATTTTGTTGCTCTTGAAAACTACAATCACAATACGATCAATGCAACACCACGTAATGTCCTGGAGCTAATACTATTATCATCAGATATTCACGGGAATTTCGGCTTCCTAGCAACAACAATAGCGGCGTGAAATTTTAAAATTTGCCTTGCGTCATAGAGGACTTAGCGTGCGTAAAAATTTTTTTCAACTCATCACGAGAAAAACAGCAATTTACGTAGGTACATGTATTTTTAATGTTGCTTTTACTTTCACATGAAAATACAGGCTATTTATAACTAAACAGCTTTAAAAAAGCTCAAAGTGCTATATTTTATGTCACAATTGCCATTGCAGTGGATATTATCACAATAACAATTTTATCCTTAACAGGTTCACTTGAAATAGATAATTTTCGCGAATACTGCTGCCGTAAGTTCATGTATTCAGTTCTGCATTATCTGCCTGCTTTTAGTCATTCCTCTTCATTGTAAGAAAGATAATTATTATTCATTATCTGCAGAAAATAAAACTGTGTCATATTAATACATTAAAAGTATATATTATTGTAACATCAACAGAACTGTAGAGGCAAAATCAAACAACTGATAGCCTATTAACTCACCTTTCATTGAATGACAATATATTTATATATAGTGTAAACATGGATAGTGAAAATGAACTTGCCATCAATGATGAGCCTGCAGCAGTTGAGCCTGCAGCAGTTGAGCCTGAAGTAGGAAAGGAACCCACAGTGGTTTACTGTGGTGAGGAAACTGAGGTAACATTGACAAATACTTTCATCCATATATTGATAAATGTAAATAAATGTTATGCATAGATTATGAAACTGCTTTACAAGGAAAAACAATTGTATCCTATGCAAGTCACTGTTTTTAATATATTGTTCTCATATTAATCCTAGCTAATCGATTTTACTGACATTGGGTCACTAAAAAGGCAATGTGCCTTCAAGTTCAGTGCCATTAAAAGAGGCACCAAATTTCATTTCGTCAGCACCCAAGATGGGCATTTAACAAAGGATGAAATAGCGTAAGTTGCAATGCAATATTTCCATCTCATCTGTGTGTATAACATATTGCTTACTTTCAACTCCTTCTGTAACAATGTCTTTTTCTCTACAGGAAATCTGAAGAAATAAAAATAAAAATTACAGCAAAAGAAAGAATCAAAAAATATAAAAAACCACAAAAAAAAATAAAGAAAATAAAGTAGAAGCGTGCACGAGGTGCATGTGGGCAGACGTGCCCACAAAAGAAATTTTGTCTTTGGTCAGGGGCAGAGACAAAAAATAATTGTAAGTGTTAATATTTGTCTTTTGTTGGTGTTAATGTTTGTCTTTTGTTGGTTTTCTCTCAATGTTATTTGTTTGTTTTATTTCATTGTAAAATTGTCCATCATCCTGATAACAGTGAGTAATAATAATATTGTGGAAAATTATAACAAGACTATTACCTTTGAAAAACCATGCGTTTGGCCAACAAATATTGGCCACCAACAGTACCTTTAAACTCTTCTTTCATATGCTGTGACACAAACCCTAAAAGTTTGCAAGAAATGTATTTCAAAAACCCGTCTTTATAAATGAACTGGATGGCCTTTCGGAAGCGTAATGATCTCCTATAATTCAATACTTACCTGAAGAAGAGTCAAAAATTGCCTCCATTAACATGGCGCTACACAAGTTATGCACCACCTAAAATGCACGAATAGTACATGTAATAAAATGTAAAAAGAACAGAATCTTTTATCATCTTCAAATACAGACAATGTATCATATCTCTGGCATCTGTTTTTCTTACATGTGGCCTATTCTCAAGGGTTTTTGTCAAATACTATATTTCCTAAAGTCTTATATGCTGGTAAAATGAATCAAAGCCTTCACAGAAACGCTACACATTTATTTTCAAGATGTATCTTGAAAGATCGCAATGATATAATACGCTTTGCAAAACCTACTTACCATCGCCATTGACCCACTCAGGAACAACAAAGATGAAAGGAAGGACGCACTCACAGCATGTTCTTTGTTCAGTTGAGGTTGCCCTGATTGTTAGCCAATCCAGCTCAATCAGATAATTACGTCCAAACGAGGATGCATGACAATAGAATTCGTTGTATGATTTCGATTTATGCTATGTTTCGTCAACGTAGCAATTTTTCATCTTCGTGCTCATGCTGTCCTAATATTTCATATTAGAACAGCATAAGCATAACATAATTCCGAAATCTTGGATCGCAACGGAACTTGATGCTGAAATAAGACAAAATAAACCTGAGAGAAACATTCATTTTGCCATAGCTGACGGGTAAGTAGAGTTTACTTTTACTTTCACCCCATTCAAGTTGACATTTAAACTACAAATTTCTTAGGCCAATTGTATTTCACTCATTCTCACCATTAGGTTTCTTGATGGCAAAATTGACAACTCAGCTCATGTTTCATAGCTTTTTATATTTAATGTTGTCACAAAGAGTGTTTAATCCTGTAGCCACATGTTGCAGTCGCTTCTTTTCACTTTGTGGCTGCCTTCTTTGCCTTACCACCAGCCAAGCCCAATACTCCTATGAAACTCCTTTCACCATGCAATTCCCATCCCATTGATGATGATTATGAAGTACTTTTGCATTGGTTATCCAAGGTAACAGGTGCTTATCCTTATGTTCTATATGATTCAAACTAATGTAAAGCCAATCCCAGCTGTGGAAATCTTTGTACTTGATTTAATTTAATAAAGCTTTTTCGTGGCAAATGCATTACATGATCTGTTTTGTCTGTAATGTCGTACTGAACAATATTGATTTTTTTATTTCTTTTTATATTGAGATACATTGAATCAACATGAAAGGAAAATTAAACTCCACAGATTCTCTCTTTATTTAACATTATTATTAAGGAAAGGAAACTATTGTTACTTGAATCACACTTACTTTTTGCTATGAGGGCTTTTAATATATTCTAAATACTACGTTACAATACAGTGAAGAAAGTCCCAATTGTTATTCCAGTAAAACAAAGTCCCTAATTATGAAGGAGCAATTTTTCGATAACAACATATTCCGCTCGCAAGGGCTATCTTATCCAAATCTAATTCTTCATTAACCTTGATAGTAATATACCAACATATTAAATAGAATATAATTTGTCTCTTTCACTTTGTAGATCTACTGATGTACATCATTGTACAAATGCAAGTATTGGAGGCTACATACTATTGCTTTATCAAAAATCAATGCATCAGTGTCATCAGTGTAAGTCAACATTAATTTAAATTCTGGACGCTCATCATAGATGGTCCTTTACTGTTTATACCTATCCTATCCTAGGTTGACAAAAGACCACATCCAAGTGTCAATCCATGCACTCAACTAATAGCAGGCTAATTGTTGTTGTCCCTAAAACAAAACAAACTTTTATGTTGCATCTTATCTACTGTACCATCAGTACGAGGCTTAGATGATGAAAACGAGGCTGACCGCTAAAACTAATTTCCATGCATGTTGAACACTACAATCGTGACAATAGATAGACAGGGGAGCGAGGGCGAGCCAAACCACTGTTCGCAGGGTCAGAAGAGGCATGAGCGTCAGCGAATGCAGCGCACGAAGTGCGCCAACCACATTAAACTTTTGTTACTTGAGGGACTCCGGGAAGGGAGCGTAGCGAGCGCCCCGGCTAGTCTCTAATATATAATCTACGTCGACACGTGACCGGGAGGCGCTTAACAATGGGCCATTGCCTCTTGAACAATCGACGTTCGACCAAACAATGGGATCAAAGGAATTTCATGTGAACACAAAGGCTTTTTTGTGGGGTGCGAATAAGGGTGCAAATTGGTATCAAAATGATCGCTGCATTCTGCTGATCATTTTGTACTATTTGGCTAATTACTAGCCCCAGCGGTTCGGGAGTTATGGCCCATTTTGTGTTCCGACTTTCTAGAAAGTTCCGCGGACTGAGTTAATGAGATGCAAAATGAGCAGGGAGAAGCACGTGTTTTCGTAGTGAAACGGGCGGCAAGTTGCTCGGGTTTAAGCGTGAATTCTTGCCGGAAATCAATTGTAAAGACATGTCAATTGTTGTCAGAACCTGTGGAGACAATTAGTGGACAATTATTTCAAGGTATCTCCTTTATTCAATTGTTTTTGGCTTAAAATAGCACGAGTTTTGTTTTGTTTCACCTCACATTTTTCTTTCGGCTCGAGGGCCTAACCAAAATACGAAGACAATTTTGATTTTCTTGGGGCGTTCTGGGTCAATTTTCTTCATTTAAGCTTTCGATAACTGTTTATTTACACGAGAACTAAAGTTATCTGGGGTTGTTTTTTTTGTTTTGTCGATTTTCCTCTGTTTCTGGACAGTTTTAGCCGAGATTGGGTTTTGCTGGAAAACACGAAATTTTCACGCAACACGCCTGTGTTTAGCATTTGCAAAAATTAATTTTTCACCTGCCAAAACTTTGTTTATTTCACTCAAATACTTTCGATTAATGTTTGCCAAGCTATTAGCTTCATGTTGATACTTTCGTGGGGTGTGTAGGACAAAAATTGGCCACGTTAATTTAATTTGAAAGTTGGTGAATCGTGTTTTAAATGCTATTTTTGCACGGGTTTGATTTCACCGCCAATTTTGGTCAAGAAAATCAAGTCTTGAACTCCAAAAATACCCAACTAAATTTGGGAAAGGCCTACTATAGGTATTCATTGTAGGGTATGTATTGTAGGGTATGTATTGTAGGGTATGTATTCTAAGGTATGTATTGTAGGGTATGTATGGTAGGGTATGTATTGTAGGGTTATGTATTGTAGGGTATGTATTGTATAGGGTATGTATGGTAAGGTATGTATTGTAGGGTATGTATTGTAGGGTATATGTATGGTAAGGTATGTATTGTAGGGTATGTATTGTAGGGTATGTATCGTAGGGTATGTATTGTAGGTTATGTATTGTAGGGTATGTATCGTAGGGTATGTATTGTAGGTTATGTATTGCAGGGTATGTATGTATGTATGGGCATGAGCAGCAGCGAATGCAGCGCACGTAGAGCGCCAACCAGATTAAGCTTTGTTTACTTGATGGGCTCCGGGGAGGGAGCGAAGCGGCCGAGCCCGGCTCATGTATGTGTGTATGTATGTATGTATGTAGGGTATGTATGTATGTATGTATGTAGGGTATGTATTGATGTATATATTTATTTATAGTATCTATAGTAAGTATGTTAATGTTAATATGCAATGCTTCTAATTTCTAACTTTTGTAAATCTTCCAAAAAGATCACTGCAAAACAGACACTGTCCTTCTTTTTGAACAAATGATCTTCAATTAACAATCTTAAAATGAACTCACCTGACTATAATAATGTTCACAAGGAATGACCACAAACATTCACTTTGTGTCTGGGCACCTGAAAAGCAAGAAGAAATCATGTAATATACTTCATAGCATGTTGGCTCATCTCAGTTCTTTTCATGTGGCCTGGAAGTTTGTAAATGTAAGTCATTTATTGTAACTGCAAATCATTAATTAATTACCTCCACCTCATGTATGCACCAAGTCAAACAACGTATTAAACCTTCTTACCTTTTGTCAACCTTCCATGGCCTACTCTTATTATTGGTATTTTTACCAGCAGCAATATTTCTGAAGATATAACAGATCACCAAAAATCAATGTACTTCATTCTCCATGTGTCCGAGAAATGATGTATTTCTAGATATCATGGATAATAAAGTCTGCCAAATTATTTCTTCTTATAGTTAGAGGTTCTCCTCCATAACCACACTTCTCTCCATCATCAACGAAGACCAAGGCCGTTTTTCTCTTCGGTGCCAAGTACATGCTCTTGCTGTTGTGGTGTTCAACTGCCTTTCTGTTGAATCGAATGGAATGGATCATCATGAGAATAAGAATAACAACAACGAGGCGCACCGCCGAATAGAGGCCACAAAACTTTCAAATTGGCGCAAATTTAAAATAGCAATTGCGTGTTTACTTTCTTCCTACAGCAAATGTAACATTTTTGTTCAATATCTAACATTGTTAGAAATTGCCAGAAAATAATAATAATATCTATATATTGAGAAAACATTGATAGAAAGATTGTTTTACTTTTTTATTGGTGAGTTGAATGTTGAAATTTACTCTTTCTAAACAATCCTTATTTACACGGACAGCGTCTTCTTTAAAGCAACGTTGTCTTTCATTGCATCGCAATGCACTGTCTTTTTCAGCGTTTCTGTCATCTGGTTTTTTAGCGTTTCTGTCATCTGGCTTCTGGGTTAATGTCCAGCCAGTTTTGTTATTAACAAAGTAAAGTAAAGTTTTTTTATAAAGTAAGTATTTCACTCCTTCACTTCAGCATGCCATTTTATTCTCATTTCTTCACTCAACTCAATCAACATAATAATATACAAGTTGACAATGTTAAACATTCGTTAGTATCAATGGCAACTTTCTGTTTAGAAGATAATCAATTCATCCAAAACATCTTTCTTCTTTTGTAAAAACAGGTTTTCAAACAAGTTCATTCCTCAGAATATTTGGTAAGTGTGACAACAATTGTTCCTATACAAAGCCTATTTTAATTAATGTTTAAATGCCTCACCCTGTAATGTACATTCATATCCCAAATCTGAAGCTTAGCTACTATATTTAAAGTGGTATTAACAATTGCAACAATTTATTATCAATAGAAAGCAAATTTACTGCATAATGCGAATAAAATCTAGCGTTATAATACAAACACATCAAATGTGGTTTATAGATTTTTCTTTCCAAAAATGAAAAGGATGATTAACTTTTCCAATTTATACATTATCAAAACTGCTTTCCTTTTAGTTGTTAAAGAACACAATAGAAAGAGTGATGTAGGTGATAAGAGAAAGTGCTCAAATATTTTTATTTGGAAACTTTAAATAACCAATAATTTAATTCAACCATCAAGTGTAATCCCAAACATTTCTTACAATTATGTTTTAAATTATTTATTTTATCTTGCAGCTCACCACAAAACAACAACCCCATCCAGTTGCTCACAAAAGTCACTCTTATTTCAAATTTTAACGTTTTCACTTAAATTGGGTTGCATATAAACACATTTTTCTCTTTTTTTATATCACATCTCGCAAAATGCCAAAAAAAGCCAGAAAAAGCATCACCGGCAATAAACGTAGGAATCAAGTACGGGACGCAACTCGCCGAGGTCGTGAGAATAACCAACAGCCTCATCCCGATGATTTACCACCTGATAATATGATACAGGGAGCAGTGAATGATCTTCACCAGTTGCAGCAAGAACACCCTCAGCAACCAGCCCCAGAATATCAACCACTCCCACTTCATTATCCACAGATGCAGGCATTGTATGTGCCATGGCAATTACCTGCGATGCTTCGCCACTATGGACTTATAGCAGTACCACAACCAATAAACAATGGCTTACAATATCCTGCACCACTGGCCCCTCAACTTCAGGTACACAACTCAATAATTTCTGCTAATCTTTTCAAAATAAAATAACTATATATTATAAAACTATTTAAAATTAAGAACAATTAAAACCAAACCAGTTATTATAGCAACCAAATTATCAATATTTTTCCATCTGCAGGTACCGCCGATGGTTATGCAGTTGCAACAACCCCTTCTGAATCGTAATCATGAAGGTCCAGCAGCATTACAAACGGCAAATGTGGAGATGCTTAATGTAAATCAAGCTCAAAATGAGAATGAGGTAAATTAAAATTCTTAACACAAGCTAACTACAGTTAGGCAATTCCATTTTCCATAACCCAAATGCCTCATGTACTTTGCCTATTTTACACATGTATCATACGTTTTCATATGAATTTTTATCAATTTACATAATGACACAGTAATGACGTTTAAATTTCCAATAACTAATTACTTAATGTAACTAATTTCATTTAATTTTCATTATCAACAGATAAGGCCGATGGAGATGCAACCCCAAACACATATTGAAAATCAAAATAATGAAATTGAAAGGCCGGCACAACCTGATGAAATCCATGTGGAACAACACATTCCAATTCCACATGATAATCAGGTAAAACACACTACAACCACAAATGGCTTAAAATACACCAGTCATTCTCCATAGGACCATGTCAGGAAATTATTTTGCTCATATCTTCACAAGTTTCAGTTTTATGCATTTCAAAACACATGATTGATTAATTTTAACTTACATTACATTCCAATCCAGGATCCACAAGTATTGCCTGCTGCTATGCAATTGCTAACCAATTTATTGACTTTCTGGCTGCCTTCTTTGTTTTACAAGCAAAAGTCCACTGATATCCACATGTACCTGCTCTCAAGTTTGTGTTTATCCAAGATGTTTAATGTTTAATTGTTGTGATGTACATGAAGGAAACCAGTGAAAGTCAAGTTCAAGCCCTGGGAAAAATCCACACTTTATTTACTTACCACCTTCCTCATTGCACATGCATTGCATATCTCTTTTGTCTACCACACTCATTAATGCTCTTTTCCTATTTTTTGTACAGATTCATTTAGTCAAAGGCAATGGAAAATTCAATCAATGCTTCAAAATGTTCTCTTCAAATTATTTCCCAAGTCAGGTATAATATTCAAGATATGATGCTCTCTGTTCCATATGAATAGATAAATCAATTAATGCACCCTGCTTCAAATACAGACTGAATAAATAAAGGCTGAATAATATTTCTACATTGACTACCACTAAATGTTTTCTTAAGAAATCAGTTACACTATTCTCAACCTGTAGATAATTAATTCTTCCACATTTTCACTTAATGATGTTCCTTATCAGGCAGATGTGTTGTCATAAACTCACTGTGTCAGTCACAGACGGCAGTGATTTCACAGCCATTACACCACAAGATTTTCAAATTTAGTGGGAAGCATACATTGTATCAGTAACTAATAGAATCCTCCAATACACTGGACAAAACAAGCTAAGATGGCTCTTACCACACAAGCAAACATTATTAATGCATTTTAATAATCTATATGTGCATAAATATGTCTTTGTTATTTTACTTGAATATTAAGAGTCTTGCGTGATAATTTGTGATAGTTTCCCATTGTAGATATCTTTTTAACCACAACCTCATAGTGTATGGTATCTCTTCATTCATTCACTGTGGGAAAGTGCTTGACAAAGTATTTCTGTTTTTTTTAGTCAGCAATATTCTAATTGTATAGGTATATCATTGACACTTGCTTCCGTTTATATTATATGAAGCTTCTTCATGTGTTAACCTCTTATCTCTTCACATAGCAAAACGATGAATTTGAATGCTTTTCTTGCATCTGTACTAATTATGTTCACCAAATGCCAACTTAAAATTAAGGAACTTTTAGAACTACAAAGTGGTCAAAGAGATCTCAAAATAACGAACTTAAACAATTAGGCCCTCAGCTAGGTTCCTTATAAAAAGAAGCGTATATTCTCATTGCAATTGCAATTTTAATACTTATTAGATAATTACAAGTTTTGTTGCTCTTGAAAACTACAATCACAATGCAATCAATGCAGCACCATATAATGTCCTTGAGCAAATACCATTATCATCAGATTTTCACGGGAATTTCGGCATCCTAGCAACAACAATAACGGCGCGAAATTTAAAATTCTTCTTGCGTCATAGAGGACTTATCGTGCGTGAAAATTTTTTCACATTCAGCAAAAACACAGCAATAATTCACGTAAGTACATGTATTTTCTAATGTTGCTTTTACTTTTACATGAAAAAACAGGCTATTTATAACTAGAACAGGTTTAAAAAGGCTCTTAGTGCTACCTTTCATGTCACAATTGCCATTGCAGTGGATATTTTCACAATATTATAACAACTTTATCCTTTACAGGCTCACTTGAAATAGATAGTTTTCACTACTACTGATACTGTAAGTTCATGTATTTATTTCTGTGTTTTCTGCCTGCCTTTAGTCTCTTCCCTTCATTGTAAGAAAGATAATTATTATTGATTTTCTGCAAAAATAGTGTCATATTAATACATTAAAAGTATATATTATTGTTACATTAAGAGAACCCTGCAGGCAAATTCAAACAACTAATACCCTATTAACTCACCTTTCATTGACTGACAATGACAATATATTTATATATAGTGTTAACATGGATAGTGAAAATGAATTTCCCATTGAGAATGAACTTGACGATGCACTTCTGGCTGAAGTTCCCAACAATGTTCAAAATGAGCCCACAATCATTCATTGTGGTGAGGAAACAGAGGTGAAATTGAAATTACCTTCATCTTTATATTGATAAATTTAATAAATGTTGTGAATACAAGGTTATCCAACTGCTTTACAAGGACACACTATTGTATCCTATCTTTTAACAATATTGAGTCACTCTTCTAAATTTATCCTATTGGTCGTAGCTCTTCAACTTCAAAGATATATCCACACTGAAGAGAGAATGTGGCAACAAATTTAACGCAATTAAAAGAAATACCAAGTTCAATTTTGTGAGCCTCGAAGGGAGGCACCTCTCAAAAAATGAATTAGCGTAAGTTGCAATGCTAAATACCCACCTCATCCGTTCGTAAAACATATTGCTCACTTTAAACTCTTTCTGAAACAATGTATTCTTTCCCACAGCACATCTAACGAAATAAGAATAAAAATTCTCCACAAAAATAGATTCAAAAAGGATAAAAAAGAAAACAAAAAAAATAAACAAAAAAGTGAAGAAAAAACGAGGTGCATGTGGGCAGATGTGCCAACCGAAGAAATTCTATGTTTAATAAGGGCAGGGACAGAAGGTAAATGTAACTGTAATTGTGTTAATATTTGTCTTTTGTTCGTTCTCTTCCACTGTTAGTTGTTTGTTTTGGTTAATTGTTAAAATGTGTACAACGGTAGATTTGCATACCAATTAATAACAATAAAATTGCGAAAATAGTAACAAGACTATTACCTTTGAAAAACCATGCATTTCGCCAACAGTACCTTTAAACTCTTCTTTAACATCCTGTGACACAAACCGTAACAATTTGCAAGAAATGTACTTCCAAAACCCGTCTTTATAAATGAACTAGATGGCCTTTCGCATGCGTCATGGGCTCCTATATTTCACTACTTACCTAAAGAAGAGCAGTCAAGAATTCCCTTCTTTAACATCGCACCACACAAGTTATGAACTACCTAAAATTCACGAATAATAGATGTAATAAAATGTAAGAAGCACAGAATCTTATCTTATTTTCCAATGCAGACAATGTATCTTAACTCTAGCATCCGTTCTTCTTAAATGTGGCCTACTCTCAAGGGATTTTATGAAATACTATATTTCCTCAAGTCTTATACGCTGGGAAAATGAATGAAAACCTTCACAAAAACCCTACAGATTTATTTTAAAGATGTAACCTGAAAGATCGCAATGATATAAAACGATGTGCAAAACCTACTTACCATCGCCAGTGACCCAGTGAAAGAGCAGAAAAGACGAAAGGAAGGACGCAATGCCAGCATGTTCTTTGTTGAGTTCAGTCTCCTTTTCTTTCATGGGTTGGGTCTGGGCTGGGTTAATTGTTAGCCAATCAAGCTCAATCAGATAATCACATCCAAACGAGGCTGCATAACAATAGAATTTGTTGTATGATTTTGATTTATGCTATGTTTCGTCAACGTAGCAATTTATCATGCTGGCGGTTGTGCTGTCCAAACATTCGTTTCCCAAATCTTGGATCGCAATGGAACTTGATGCTAAAATAAGAGAAAGTAAAGCTGAGAGAAACATTCATTTTGCCGCAGCTCAGGAGTAAGTAGTGTTTATTTTTACTTTCACCCCATTCAAGTTCCCATATAATTGCTTAGGCCAAACGTATTTCACTCATTGTTAACATATAGTTTTTTCAGGCCAAAATTGACAACTCCGCTTATGTTTCATGGCTTTTCATATTTAATGTTTTGGGAAAGAGTGTTTAATGCTGTTTTCATTTCATTTTTTCTTTCATTTCATTACCAAGTATACCTAAATACATTTAATACATACATTAACATTTCAACATTATACAGTTAACAAAAACTAAAACAAATTTACAAAAACATAATGTATTTAGATATATTTGCCTAAGGAGGAGCTCTCTAATAGATAAACTAATCGAGAGAGAGCCCCCCATATAAAAACAAAAAAGAAATGAGAAAAGAAGAAAAAATAACAAAATAAGTTTTCCTAAAAACACAGAGAAAACCAGAATAGCCTCAAATAACAATTTTAGAATTAATTGAGTGAAGAATTAGAGAGCATAGCCATTAATGACAAATTCTTTTAGTTTTGACTTGAAGGTGTTGAAAGAAGCAGAAATTTTGATAAAAGTTTCCACATGTACCCACATGTTCCAGTGGCTTTGATTTGGTTATAATATTTTCCTTGACGATTCTTTTCACTTTGTGGCTGCCTTCTTTGCCTTACTAGCCAAGCCCAATACTCCTATGAAACTCCTTTCACCATGCAATTGCCATCCCATTCATGATGATTATGAAGTACTTTTGCATTCGTTATCCACGGTGTCCGGTCCTTATCCTTATGTTCTATATGATTGAAACTAATGTAAAACCAATCCCAGCCGTGGAAATCTTTTGCCGTGTTGCAAGAGTCGCACTTAATTTTTGCTGTGAGGGCTTTTAATATATTCTTGATACTACGTTACAATACAGTGAAGAAAGTCACAATTGTTATTCCAGTTAAACAAAATCGGTAATTATGAAAGAGCAATTTTCCCTAACAACATATTTAACTCCCAACAGCTATCTTATCCAAATCTAATTCTTTATTACCCTTGATAGTAATAAGCCAACATGTTACTTAGAATATAATTTCTCTCTTTCACTTTGTAGATCTACTGATGTACATCATTGTACAAATGCAAGTATTGGAGACTTCATACCTATTGCTTTATCAAAATTCAATGCATCACTGTCCTCTTATCATGGGAACAAAATCATACCTCTGTAAGTCAACATTAATTTAAATTCTGGATGCTCATCATAGATGGTCCTTTACTGTTTATATACAAAGAACCACTGGCAAGTGTCAATGGAGGCACTCAACTAATAATAGCAAGGTAATTGTTGTTGTCTCTAAAACAAAACAAACTTTGATGTTGCATCTTATCTACTGTACCATCAGCACGAGGCTTACCTGAAGAAAACGAGGATTTTCAAATGAAAACGAGGCTGATCGCTAAAACTAATTTCCATGCATGTTAAACACTACAATCGTGACAATAGATAGACAGGGGAGAGAGAACGAGCCAAACCACTGTACGTGGGGTCAGAAGAGGCATGAGCGTTAGCCGCCACCCACATTAAACTTTTTTGCTTGAACGCCTCCGGGAAGCGAGCATAGCGAGCGCCCCCGGCTAGTCTATATATACTATTCTACGATCACACGTGACCCGCCGACTGTGAACAATGGGCTATTGTTTGTTGAACAATCGACGTTCGAAAAACAATGGTATCAAAGGAATTTCGTTGTATCCATAAAGGCTTTTTTTTGGGTGGTCAATAAGGGTGCAAATTGGTATCCAAATGATCGCTGATGAGAGTAAAGCTTTCCGCTAATTTCTACTCCCAGCGGTTCGGGAGTTATTGCCCATTTTGTGTTCCGACTTTCTAGAAAGTTCCGAGGACGGAGTTAATGAGATGCAAAACGAGCAGGGAGAAGCACGTGTTTTTTTAGTTGAACGGGCGGCAAGTTGCTCGGGTTTAAACGTGAATACGTGCCGGAAATCAATTGTAAAGACGTGTCAATTGTTGTCAGGACCTCTGGAGACAATTGGTGGACAATTATTTCAAGGTATTTCCTTTATTCAATTGTTTTTGGCTGAAAATAGCACGAGTTTTGTTTTGTTTAACCTCACGTTTTTTATTCGGCTGGAGGGCCTAACCAAAACACGAAGACAATTTTGATTTTCTCGGGTCGTTCTGGGCCGATTTTCTCCATTTAAACTTTCCATAACTGTTTATTTACACAAAAACTAAAGTTATATGGCTTTGTTTTTTTTGTTTTGTTGATTTTCCTCTGTTTTTGGACAGTTTTGGCCGAGTTTGGGTTTTGCTGGAAAACACGAAATTTTGAAGCAACACGCGTGTGTTTTGCATTTGCGAAAATTAATTTTTGACCTGCCAAAACTTTGTTTTTTTCACCCAAATATTTTCGATAAATGTTCGCCAAGCTATTAGCTTCATTTTGATATTTTCGTGGGTTCTGTAGGACGAAAATTGGCCACGTTAATTTCATTTGAAAGTTGGTGAATCGCGTTTTAAATGCTATTTTTTGCACGGGTTTAATTTCACGGCTATTTTTGATTAACAAAATCATGTCTTGGACTTCAAAAATGTACAACTAAAATTGCGAAAAGCATTTCAAATGCACCCAATTACTTTCGATACTTATTCGCCAAGGTATCATCTTCATGTTGGTGTAATTGGAGCTAAAATGGACAAAGTTTGACCAAGTTAGGGAAATTTTTGTGTTTTTAAAGTTGGCTGATGAATAAATTTTTTCACGGCTTTTGTCTTGGGCTGCACTAAATACTCGCTTAAAATTCAAAACAACACTGTTAAGAAATGTGAATATTTTTATCGGATTCGCTGTTTTCTTAGCTACAGTTTGATATAATTTTTATTACAGATTGAGTTTAAATTTTCCAGGATTGATTAAATTTTTGAAGGCAACTTTTTTTTCAAACTTCACACTGAAGCTATCAACCTTCGGCTTTCAGGGGGGCGGCAGGGTGGGCGCTGGGCGGTCGATTGCCAGGGGGGAAGATCCGACCTCCCACCTTTACTTTCTTTAGAAATGTTGCGTCGTAGTATGTATTGTAGGGTATGTATTGTAGGGTATTTATTGTAGGGTATTTATTGTAGGGTATTTATTGTAGGGTATTTATTGTAGGGTATTTATTGTAGGGTATGTATTGTAGGGTATGTATTGTAGTGTATGTTATGTAGGGTATGTATTGTAGGGTATGTATTGTAAGGTATTTATTGTAGGGTATTTATTGTAGGGTATTATTGTAGGTATTATTGTAGGGTATGTATTGTAGGGTATGTTATGTAGGGTATGTATGTAGGGTATGTATTGTAGGGTATTTATTGTAGGGTATGTGTTGTAGGGTATGTATTGTAGGGTATGTATCGTAGGGTATGTTATGTAGGTTATGTATTGCAGGGTATGTATTGTAGTGTATGTATTGTAGGGTATGTATTGTAGGGTATGTATTGTAGGGTATGTAATTGTAGGGTATCTATTGTAGGGCATGTATTGTAGGGTATGTATCGTAGGGTATGTATTGTAGGGTATGTATTGTAGGGTATGTATTGTAGGGTATGTATTGTAGGGTATGTATTGTAGGGTATGTATTGTAGGGTTTGTACTGTAGGGTATGTATTGTAAGGTATGTAATGTAGGGTATGTATTGTAGGGTATGTTATGTAGGGTATGTATTGTAAGGTATGTATTGTAGGGTATGTATTGTAGGGTATGTATTGTAGGGTATGTATTGTAGGGTATGTTATGTAGGGTATGTATTGTAGGGTATGTTATGTAGGGTATGTATGTAGGGTATGTATTGTAAGGTATGTATTGTAGGGTTTGTATTGTAGGGTATGCATTGTAGGGTATGTATTGTAGGGTATGTATTGTAGGGTATGTATTGTAGGGTATGTATTGTAGAGTATGTATTGTAGGGTATGTATTGTAAGGTATGTATTGTAGGGTATGTATTGTAGGGTATGTATTGTAGGGTATGTATTGTAGGGTATGTATTGTAGGGTATGTTATGTAGGGTATGTATTGTAGGGTATGTTTTGTAGGGTATGTATTGTAAGGTATGTATTGTAGGGTATGTATTGTAGGGTTTGTATTGTAGGGTATGTATTGTAAGGTATGTAATTTAGGGTATGTATTGTAGGGTATGTTATGTAGGGTATGTATTGTAAGGTATGTATTGTAGGGTATGTATTGTAGGGTATGTATTGTAGGGTATGTATTGTAGGGTATGTATTGTAGGGTATGTTTATGTAGGGTATGTATTGTAGGGTATGTTATGTGGGTATGTATGTAGGGTATGTATTGTAAGGTATGTATTGTAGGTTTTTGTATTGTAGGGTATGCATTGTAGGGTATGTATTGTAGGGTATGTATTGTAGGGTATGTATTGTAGGGTATGTATTGTAGGTATGTATTGTTGGGTATGTATTGTTGGGTATGTATTGTAAGGTATGTATTGTAGGGTATGTATTGTAGGGTATATATTGTAGGGTATGTATTGTAGGGTATGTATTGTAGGGTATGTTATGTAGGGTATGTATTGTAGGGTATGTTATGTAGGGTATGTATGTAGGGTATGTATTGTAAGGTATGTATTGTAAGGTATGTATTTTAGGGTATGTATTGTAAGGTATGTATTGTAGGGTATGTATTGTAAGGTATGTATTGTAGGGTATGTATTGTAGGGTTTGTATTGTAGGGTATGTATTGTAAGGTATGTAATGTAGGGTATGTATTGTAGGGTATGTTGTGTAGGGTATGTATTGTAAGGTATGTATTGTAGGGTATGTATTGTAAGTTATGTATTGTAGGGTATGTTATGTAGGGTATGTATGTAGGGTATGTATTGTAGGGTATGTATTGTAGGGTATGTTATGTAGGGTATGTATGTAGGGTATGTATTGTAGGGTATTTATTGTAGGGTATGTGTTGTAGGGTATGTATTGTAGGGTATGTATCGTAGGGTATGTTATGTAGGTTATGTATTGCAGGGTATGTATTGTAGTGTATGTATTGTAGGGTATGTATTGTAGGGTATGTATTGTAGGGTATGTAATTGTAGGGTATCTATTGTAGGGCATGTATTGTAGGGTATGTATCGTAGGGTATGTATTGTAGGGTATGTATTGTAGGGTATGTATTGTAGGGTATGTATTGTAGGGTATGTATTGTAGGGTATGTATTGTAGGGTTTGTACTGTAGGGTATGTATTGTAAGGTATGTAATGTAGGGTATGTATTGTAGGGTATGTTTATGTAGGGTATGTATTGTAAGGTATGTATTGTAGGGTATGTATTGTAGGGTATGTATTGTAGGGTATGTATTGTAGGGTATGTTATGTAGGGTATGTATTGTAGGGTATGTTATGTAGGGTATGTATGTAGGGTATGTATTGTAAGGTATGTATTGTAGGGTTTGTATTGTAGGGTATGCATTGTAGGGTATGTATTGTAGGGTATGTATTGTAGGGTATGTATTGTAGGGTATGTATTGTAGAGTATGTATTGTAGGGTATGTATTGTAAGGTATGTATTGTAGGGTATGTATTGTAGGGTATGTATTGTAGGGTATGTATTGTAGGGTATGTATTGTAGGGTATGTTATGTAGGGTATGTATTGTAGGGTATGTTTTGTAGGGTATGTATTGTAAGGTATGTATTGTAGGGTATGTATTGTAGGGTTTGTATTGTAGGGTATGTATTGTAAGGTATGTAATTTAGGGTATGTATTGTAGGGTATGTTATGTAGGGTATGTATTGTAAGGTATGTATTGTAGGGTATGTATTGTAGGGTATGTATTGTAGGGTATGTATTGTAGGGTATTTATTGTAGGGTATGTTATGTAGGGTATGTATTGTAGGGTATGTTATGTAGGGTATGTATGTAGGGTATGTATTGTAAGGTATGTATTGTAGGTTTTGTATTGTAGGGTATGCATTGTAGGGTATGTATTGTAGGGTATGTATTGTAGGGTATGTATTGTAGGGTATGTATTGTAAGGTATGTATTGTTGGGTATGTATTGTTGGGTATGTATTGTAAGGTATGTATTGTAGGGTATGTATTGTAGGGTATATATTGTAGGGTATGTATTGTAGGGTATGTATTGTAGGGTATGTTATGTAGGGTATGTATTGTAGGGTATGTTATGTAGGGTATGTATGTAGGGTATGTATTGTAAGGTATGTATTGTAAGGTATGTATTTTAGGGTATGTATTGTAAGGTATGTATTGTAGGGTATGTATTGTAAGGTATGTATTGTAGGGTATGTATTGTAGGGTTTGTATTGTAGGGTATGTATTGTAAGGTATGTAATGTAGGGTATGTATTGTAGGGTATGTTGTGTAGGGTATGTATTGTAAGGTATGTATTGTAGGGTATGTATTGTAAGTTATGTATTGTAGGGTATGTTATGTAGGGTATGTATGTAGGGTATGTATTGTAAGGTATGTATCGTAACGTATGTATTTTAGGGTATGTATTGTAAGGTATGTATTGTAGGGTATGTATTGTAGGGTATGGATTTTAGGGTATGTATTGTAGGGTATGTATTGTAGGGTATGTATTGTAGGGTATGTTATGTAGGGTATGTATTGTAGGGTATGTTATGTAGGGTATGTATTGTAGGGTATGTATTGTAGGGTATGTGTTGTAGGGTATGTTATGTAGGGTATGTATTGTAGGGTATGTTATGTAGGGTATGTATGTAGGGTATGTATTGTAGGGTTTGTATTGTAGGGTATGCATTGTAGGGTATGTATTGTAGGTATGTAGGGTATGTATTGTAGGGTATGTATTGTAGGGTATGTATTGTAAGGTATGTATTGTAGGGTATGTATTGTAAGGTATTTATTGTAGGGTATGTATTGTAGGGTATGTATCGTAGGGTATGTATTGTAGGGTATGTATTGTAGGGTATGTTATGTAGGGTATGTATTGTAGGGTATGTATTGTAGGGTATGTATTGTAGGGTATGTATTGTAGGGTTTGTATGGTAGGGTATGTATCGTAGGGTATGTATTGTAAGGTATGTATTGTAGGGTATGTATTGTAAGGTATGTATTGTAGGGTATGTATTGTAGGGTATGTATTGTAGGGTATGTATTGTAAGGTATGTATTGTAGGGTATGTAGTGTAGGGTTTGTATTGTAGGGTATGTAATTGTAGGGTATGTTATGTAGGTTATGTATTGTAGGGTATGTATTGTAGGTATGTATTGTAGGGTATGTATTGTAGGCTATGTATTGTAAGGTATGTATTGTAGGGTATGTATTGTAAGGTATGTATTGTAAGGTATGTATTTTAGGGTATGTATTGTAAGGTATGTATTGTAGGGTATGTATTGTAGGGTATGTATTTTAGGGTATGTATTGTAGGGTATGTATTGTAGGGTATGTATTGTAGGGTATGTTATGTAGGATATGTATTGTAGGGTATGTTATGTAGGGTATGTATTGTAGGGTATGTATTGTAGGGTATGTTATGTAGGGTATGTATTGTAGGGTATGTATGGTAGGGTATGTGTTGTAGGGTATGTTATGTAGGGTATGTATTGTAGGGTATGTTATGTAGGGTATGTATGTAGGGTATGTATTGTAGGGTTTGTATTGTAGGGTATGTATTGTAGGGTATGTATTGTAGGGCATGTATTGTATTGTATGTTATGTAGGGTATGTATCGTAGGGTATGTAATGTAGGGTATGTATTGTAGGGTATGTATCGTAGGGTATGTATCGTAGGGTATGTATCGTAGGGTATGTATTGTAGGGTATGTATTGTAGGGTATGTATGTATGTATGGGCATGAGCGGCAGCGAATGCAGCACGCAAAGCGCGCCAACCACATTAAACTTTTGTTGCTTTGGGGCTCCGCGGAGGGAGTGTAGCGACCGGGCCCCCGGCTAGTCTATATATTATAAAATTGTACATCACGTGACCGGCCGACTCTCCACAATGGGCTATTGTTTCTTGAACCATGGACGTTCGACCGAACAATGGGATCAAAGGAGCGGGCGTTGCCACTCAAAGCCTTTTTTCTGGTGGTCAATAAGGGTGCAAATTGGTATGGAAATGATCGCTGCGTTGTGCTGATGAAACTAAAGCTTTCCGCTAATTTCTAACCCCAGCAGTTCGGAAGTTATGGCCAATTTTGTGTTCCGACCTTCTAGAAAGTTCGGCCGACTGAGTTAATGTGATGCAAAACGAGGAGGGAGAAGCACGTGTTTTTTTAGTTAAAACGGGCGGCAAGTTGCTCGGGATTAAACGTGAATACGTGCCGGAAATCAATTGTAAAGACGTGTCAATTGTTGTCAAGACCTGTGGAGACAATTGGTGAACAATTATTTCAAGGTATTTCCTTTAGTTAATTGTTTATGGCTAAAAATAGCTCGAGTTTTGTTTTGTTTCAACTCACGTTTTTTTCTCGGCTCGAGGGCCTAATCAAAACACGAAGACAATTTTGATTTTCTTGGGTCGTTCTCGGCCGATTTTCTCCATTTAAACTTTCGATAACTGTTTATTTGCACGAGAACTAAAGTTATATGGCTTTGTTTTTTTTCTTTTGTCGATTTTCCTCTGATTTTGGACAGTTTTGGCCGAGTTTGGGTTTTGCTGGAAAACACGAAATTTTCAAGCAACACGCTTGTGTTTTGCATTTGCGAAAATTATTTTTTAACCTGCCAAAACTTTGTTTTTTTCACCCAAATATTTTCGATAAATGTTCGCCAAGCTATTAGCTTCATTTTGATATTTTCGTGGGTTCTGTAGGACGAAAATTGGCCACGTTAATTTCATTTGAAAGTTGGTGAATCGCGTTTTAAATGCTATTTTTTGCACGGGTTTAATTTCACGGCTATTTTTGATTAACAAAATCATGTCTTGGACTTCAAAAATGTACAACTAAAATTGCGAAAAGCATTTCAAATGCACCCAATTACTTTCGATACTTATTCGCCAAGGTATCATCTTCATGTTGGTGTAATTGGAGCTAAAATGGACAAAGTTTGACCAAGTTAGGGAAATTTTTGTGTTTTTAAAGTTGGCTGATGAATAAATTTTTTCACGGCTTTTGTCTTGGGCTGCACTAAATACTCGCTTAAAATTCAAAACAACACTGTTAAGAAATGTGAATATTTTTATCGGATTCGCTGTTTTCTTAGCTACAGTTTGATATAATTTTTATTACAGATTGAGTTTAAATTTTCCAGGATTGATTAAATTTTTGAAGGCAATTTTTTTTTCAAACTTCACACTGAAGCTATCAACCTTCGGCTTTCAGGGGGGCGGCAGGGTGGGCGCTGGGCGGTCGATTGCCAGGGGGGAAGATCCGACCTCCCACCTTTACTTTCTTTAGAAATGTTGCGTCGTAGTATGTATTGTAGGGTATGTATTGTAGGGTATTTATTGTAGGGTATTTATTGTAGGGTATTTATTGTAGGGTATTTATTGTAGGGTATTTATTGTAGGGTATGTATTGTAGGGTATGTATTGTAGTGTATGTTATGTAGGGTATGTATTGTAGGGTATGTATTGTAAGGTATTTATTGTAGGGTATTTATTGTAGGGTACTTATTGTAGGGTATGTATTGTAGGGTATGTATTGTAGGGTATGTTATGTAGGGTATGTATGTAGGGTATGTATTGTAGGGTATTTATTGTAGGGTATGTGTTGTAGGGTATGTATTGTAGGGTATGTATCGTAGGGTATGTTATGTAGGGTATGTATTGTAGGGTATGTTATGTAGGGTATGTATGTAGGGTATGTATTGTAAGGTATGTATTGTAAGGTATGTATTTTAGGGTATGTATTGTAAGGTATGTATTGTAGGGTATGTATTGTAAGGTATGTATTGTAGGGTATGTATTGTAGGGTTTGTATTGTAGGGTATGTATTGTAAGGTATGTAATGTAGGGTATGTATTGTAGGGTATGTTGTGTAGGGTATGTATTGTAAGGTATGTATTGTAGGGTATGTATTGTAAGTTATGTATTGTAGGGTATGTTATGTAGGGTATGTATGTAGGGTATGTATTGTAGGGTATGTATTGTAGGGTATGTTATGTAGGGTATGTATGTAGGGTATGTATTGTAGGGTATTTATTGTAGGGTATGTGTTGTAGGGTATGTATTGTAGGGTATGTATCGTAGGGTATGTTATGTAGGTTATGTATTGCAGGGTATGTATTGTAGTGTATGTATTGTAGGGTATGTATTGTAGGGTATGTATTGTAGGGTATGTAATTGTAGGGTATCTATTGTAGGGCATGTATTGTAGGGTATGTATCGTAGGGTATGTATTGTAGGGTATGTATTGTAGGGTATGTATTGTAGGGTATGTATTGTAGGGTATGTATTGTAGGGTATGTATTGTAGGGTTTGTACTGTAGGGTATGTATTGTAAGGTATGTAATGTAGGGTATGTATTGTAGGGTATGTTATGTAGGGTATGTATTGTAAGGTATGTATTGTAGGGTATGTATTGTAGGGTATGTATTGTAGGGTATGTATTGTAGGGTATGTTATGTAGGGTATGTATTGTAGGGTATGTTATGTAGGGTATGTATGTAGGGTATGTATTGTAAGGTATGTATTGTAGGGTTTGTATTGTAGGGTATGCATTGTAGGGTATGTATTGTAGGGTATGTATTGTAGGGTATGTATTGTAGGGTATGTATTGTAGAGTATGTATTGTAGGGTATGTATTGTAAGGTATGTATTGTAGGGTATGTATTGTAGGGTATGTATTGTAGGGTATGTATTGTAGGGTATGTATTGTAGGGTATGTTATGTAGGGTATGTATTGTAGGGTATGTTTTGTAGGGTATGTATTGTAAGGTATGTATTGTAGGGTATGTATTGTAGGGTTTGTATTGTAGGGTATGTATTGTAAGGTATGTAATTTAGGGTATGTATTGTAGGGTATGTTATGTAGGGTATGTATTGTAAGGTATGTATTGTAGGGTATGTATTGTAGGGTATGTATTGTAGGGTATGTATTGTAGGGTATGTATTGTAGGGTATGTTATGTAGGGTATGTATTGTAGGGTATGTTATGTAGGGTATGTATGTAGGGTATGTATTGTAAGGTATGTATTGTAGGTTTTGTATTGTAGGGTATGCATTGTAGGGTATGTATTGTAGGGTATGTATTGTAGGGTATGTATTGTAGGGTATGTATTGTAAGGTATGTATTGTTGGGTATGTATTGTTGGGTATGTATTGTAAGGTATGTATTGTAGGGTATGTATGTAGGGTATATATTGTAGGGTATGTATTGTAGGGTATGTATTGTAGGGTATGTTATGTAGGGTATGTATTGTAGGGTATGTTATGTAGGGTATGTATGTAGGGTATGTATTGTAAGGTATGTATTGTAAGGTATGTATTTTAGGGTATGTATTGTAAGGTATGTATTGTAGGGTATGTATTGTAAGGTATGTATTGTAGGGTATGTATTGTAGGGTTTGTATTGTAGGGTATGTATTGTAAGGTATGTAATGTAGGGTATGTATTGTAGGGTATGTTGTGTAGGGTATGTATTGTAAGGTATGTATTGTAGGGTATGTATTGTAAGTTATGTATTGTAGGGTATGTTATGTAGGGTATGTATGTAGGGTATGTATTGTAAGGTATGTATCGTAAGGTATGTATTTTAGGGTATGTATTGTAAGGTATGTATTGTAGGGTATGTATTGTAGGGTATGGATTTAGGGTATGTATTGTAGGGTATGTATTGTAGGGTATGTATTGTAGGGTATGTTATGTAGGGTATGTATTGTAGGGTATGTTATGTAGGGTATGTATTGTAGGGTATGTATTGTAGGTATGTGTTGTAGGGTATGTTATGTAGGGTATGTATTGTAGGGTATGTTATGTAGGGTATGTATGTAGGGTATGTATTGTAGGGTTTGTATTGTAGGGTATGCATTGTAGGGTATGTATTGTAGGGTATGTATTGTAGGGTATGTATTGTAGGGTATGTATTGTAGGGTATGTATTGTAAGGTATGTATTGTAGGGTATGTATTGTAAGGTATTTATTGTAGGGTATGTATTGTAGGGTATGTATCGTAGGGTATGTATTGTAGGGTATGTATTGTAGGGTATGTTATGTAGGGTATGTATTGTAGGGTATGTATTGTAGGGTATGTATTGTAGGGTATGTATTGTAGGGTTTGTATGGTAGGGTATGTATCGTAGGGTATGTATTGTAAGGTATGTATTGTAGGGTATGTATTGTAAGGTATGTATTGTAGGGTATGTATTGTAGGGTATGTATTGTAGGGTATGTATTGTAAGGTATGTATTGTAGGGTATGTAGTGTAGGGTTTGTATTGTAGGGTATGTAATTGTAGGGTATGTTATGTAGGTTATGTATTGTAGGGTATGTATTGTAGGGTATGTATTGTAGGGTATGTATTGTAGGCTATGTATTGTAAGGTATGTATTGTAGGGTATGTATTGTAAGGTATGTATTGTAGGGTATGTATTGTAGGGTATGTATTTTAGGGTATGTATTGTAGGGTATGTATTGTAGGGTATGTATTGTAGGGTATGTTATGTAGGATATGTATTGTAGGGTATGTTATGTAGGGTATGTATTGTAGGGTATGTATTGTAGGGTATGTTATGTAGGGTATGTATTGTAGGGTATGTATGGTAGGGTATGTGTTGTAGGGTATGTTATGTAGGGTATGTATTGTAGGGTATGTTATGTAGGGTATGTATGTAGGGTATGTATTGTAGGGTTTGTATTGTAGGGTATGTATTGTAGGGTATGTATTGTAGGGCATGTATTGTATTGTATGTTATGTAGGGTATGTATCGTAGGGTATGTAATGTAGGGTATGTATTGTAGGGTATGTATCGTAGGGTATGTATCGTAGGGTATGTATCGTAGGGTATGTATTGTAGGGTATGTATTGTAGGGTATGTATGTATGTATGGGCATGAGCGGCAGCGAATGCAGCACGCAAAGCGCGCCAACCACATTAAACTTTTGTTGCTTTGGGGCTCCGCGAGGGAGTGTAGCGACCGGGCCCCGGCTAGTCTATATATTATAAAATTGTACATCACGTGACCGGCCGACTCTCCACAATGGGCTATTGTTTCTTGAACCATGGACGTTCGACCGAACAATGGGATCAAAGGAGCGGGCGTTGCCACTCAAGCCTTTTTTCTGGTGGTCAATAAGGGTGCAAATTGGTATGGAAATGATCGCTGCGTTGTGCTGATGAAACTAAAGCTTTCCGCTAATTTCTAACCCCAGCAGTTCGGAAGTTATGGCCAATTTTGTGTTCCGACCTTCTAGAAAGTTCGGCCGACTGAGTTAATGTGATGCAAAACGAGGAGGGAGAAGCACGTGTTTTTTTAGTTAAAACGGGCGGCAAGTTGCTCGGGATTAAACGTGAATACGTGCCGGAAATCAATTGTAAAGACGTGTCAATTGTTGTCAAGACCTGTGGAGACAATTGGTGAACAATTATTTCAAGGTATTTCCTTTAGTTAATTGTTTATGGCTAAAAATAGCTCGAGTTTTGTTTTGTTTCAACTCACGTTTTTTTCTCGGCTCGAGGGCCTAATCAAAACACGAAGACAATTTTGATTTTCTTGGGTCGTTCTCGGCCGATTTTCTCCATTTAAACTTTCGATAACTGTTTATTTGCACGAGAACTAAAGTTATATGGCTTTGTTTTTTTCTTTTGTCGATTTTCCTCTGATTTTGGACAGTTTTGGCCGAGTTTGGGTTTTGCTGGAAAACACGAAATTTTCAAGCAACACGCTTGTGTTTTGCATTTGCGAAAATTATTTTTTAACCTGCCAAAACTTTGTTTTTTTCACCCAAATATTTTCGATAAATGTTCGCCAAGCTATTAGCTTCCTTTTGATATTTTCGTGGGTTCTGTAGGACAAAAATTGGCCACGTTAATTTAATTTGAAAGTTGGTGAATCGTATTTTAAATGCTATTTTTTTCATGGGTTTGATTTCAGGGCTATTTTTGATCAACAAAATCATGTCTTGGACTTCAAAAATGTACAACTAAAATTGCGAAAAGCATTTCAAATGCACCCAATTACTTTCGATACTTATTCGCCAAGGTATCAGCTTCATGTTGGTGTAATTTGAGTTAAAATGGACAAAGTTTGACCAAGTTAGGGGAATTTTTGTGTTTTTAAAGTTGGCTGATGAATAAATTTTTTCACGGCTTTGCTGTTGGGCTCCACTAAATACTCCCTTAAAATTCAAAACAACACTGTTAAGAAATGTGAATATTTTTATCGGATTCCCTGTTTCCTTAGCTACAGTTTGATATATCTTTTATTACAGATTGAGTTTAAATTTTCCAGAATTGATTAAATTTTTGAAGGCAACATTTTTTTTCAACCTTCACACTGAAGCTATCATCTTTCGGAAGCGGCTTTCAAGGGGGCAGCGTGGGCACGGGGTGGTCGCATGCCAGGGGGTGGTATTGTAGGGTATGTATTGTAAGGTATGTATTGTAGGGTATGTATGTATGTATGTATGTATGGGCATGAGCGGGAGCGAATGCAGCACGCGAAGCGCGCCAACCACATTAAACTTTTGTTGCTTGGGGGGCTCCGGGGAGGGAGCGTAGCGACCGGGCCCCCGGCTAGTCTCTATTATATAATCTACGTCGACACGTGACCCGCCGACTGTGAAAAATGACCTATTGTTTGGTGAACAATCGACGTTCGACCGAACAATGGGATCAAAGGAGCGGGCGTTGCCACTCAAAGGCTTTTTTTCTAGGGGTCAATAAGGGTGCAAATTGGTAGGAAAATGATCGCTGCATTGTGCTGAAGAAACTAAAGCTTTCCGCTAATTTCTAACCCCAGCGGTTCGGGAGTTATGGCCCATTTTGTGTTCCGACTTTCTAGAAAGTTCCGAGGACCGAGTTAATGAGATGCAAAACGAGCAGGGAGAAGCACGTGTTTTTTCGGTTGAACGGGCGGCAAGTTGCTCGGGTTTAAATGTGAATACGTGCCGGAAATCAATTGTAAAGACGTGTCAATTGTTGTCAAGACCTGTGGAGACAATGTGTGGACAATTATTTCAAGGTATTTTTTTTTATTCAATTGTTTTTTGCTGAAAATAGCACGAGTTTTGTTTTGTTTCGACTCACGTTTTTCTTTCGGCTCGAGGGCCTAACCAAAACACGAAGACAATTTTGATTTTCTCGGATCGTTCTGGGCGGATTTTCTATATTTAAACTTTCGATAACTGTTTATTTACCCAAGAACTAAACTTATATGGCTTTGTTTTTTTTCTTTTGTCGATTTTCCTCTGATTTTGGACAGTTTTGGCCGAGTTTGGGTTTTGCTGGAAAACACGAAATTTTCAAGCAACACGCTTGTGTTTTACATTTGCGAAAATTATTTTTTAACCTGCCAAAACTTTGTTTTTTTCACCCAAATACTTTCGATAAATGTTTGCCAAGCTATTAGCTTCATTTTGATATTTTCGTGGGTTCTGTAGGACGAAAATTCGCCACGTTAATTTAATTTGAAAGTTTTAGTGCTTTTAAAGTACGTTGATGAATTCATTTTTTCACTTTCAGAAGAAACGGCTTTTAGGGGGGCGGCAGGGTGGGCGCTGGGTGGTCGCTTTCGATAACTGTTTATTTGCACGAGAACTAAAGTTATATGGCTTTGTTTTTTTTTTTTGTCGATTTTCCTCTGATTTTGGACAGTTTTGGCCGAGTTTGGGTTTTGCTGGAAAACACGAAATTTTCAAGCAACACGCTTGTGTTTTGCATTTGCGAAACTTATTTTTTAACCTGCCAAAACTTTGTTTTTTTCACCCAAATACTTTCGATAAATGTTCGCCAAGCTATTAGCTTCATTTTGATATTTTCGTGGGTTCTGTAGGACAAAAATTGGCCACGTTAATTTAATTTGAAAGTTGGTGAACCGTATTTTTTCACGGGTTTGATTTCAGGGCTATTTTTGATCAACAAAATCATGTCTTGGACTTCAAAAATGTACAACTAAAATTGCGAAAAGCATTTCAAATGCACCCAATTACTTTCGATACTTATTCGCCAAGGTATCAGCTTCATGTTGGTGTAATTTGAGTTAAAATGGACAAAGTTTGACCAAGTTAGGGGAATTTTTGTGTTTTTAAAGTTGGCTGATGAATAAATTTTTTCACGGCTTTGTTGTTGGGCTCCACTAAATACTCCCTTAAAATTCAAAACAACACTGTTAAGAAATGTGAATATTTTTATCGGATTCCCTGTTTCCTTAGCTACAGTTTGATATATCTTTTATTACAGATTGAGTTTAAATTTTCCAGAATTGATTAAATTTTTGAAGGCAACATTTTTTTTCAACCTTCACACTGAAGCTATCATCTTTCGGAAGCGGCTTTCAAGGGGGCAGCGTGGGCGCGGGGTGGTCGCATGCCAGGGGTTGGTATTGTAGGGTATGTATTGTAGGGTATGTATTGTAGGGTATGTATGTATGTATGTATGTATGGGCATGAGCGGGAGCGAATGCAGCGCGCGAAGCGCGCCAACCACATTAAACTTTTGTTGCTTGGGGGGCTCCGGGGAGGGAGCGTAGCGACCGGGCCCACGGCTAGTCTCTATTATATAATCTACGTCGACACGTGACCCGCCGACTGTGAAAAATTACCTATTGTTTGGTGAACAATCGACGTTCGACCGAACAATGGGATCAAAGGAGCGGGCGTTGCCACTCAAAGGCTTTTTTTCTAGGGGTCAATAAGGGTGCAAATTGGTAGGAAAATGATCGCTGCATTGTGCTGATGAAACTAAAGCTTTCCGCTAATTTCTAACCCCAGCCGTTCGGGAGTTATGGCCCATTTTGTGTTCCGACTTTCTAGAAAGAACCGAGGACCGAGTTAATGAGATGCAAAACGAGCAGGGAGAAGCACGTGCTTTTTCGGTTGAACGGGCGGCAAGTTGCTCGGGTTTAAATGTGAATACGTGCCGGAAATCAATTGTAAAGACGTGTCAATTGTTGTCAAGACCTGTGGAGACAATGTGTGGACAATTATTTCAAGGTATTTTTTTTTATTCAATTGTTTTTTGCTGAAAATAGCACGAGTTTTGTTTTGTTTCGACTCACGTTTTTCTTTCGGCTCGAGGGCCTAACCAAAACACGAAGACAATTTTGATTTTCTCGGATCGTTCTGGGCGGATTTTCTATATTTAAACTTTCGATAACTGTTTATTTACCCAAGAACTAAAGTTATATGGCTTTGTTTTTTTTTTTTGTCGATTTTCCTCTGATTTTGGACAGTTTTGGCCGAGTTTGGGTTTTGCTGGAAAACACGAAATTTTCAAGCAACACGCTTGTGTTTTGCATTTGCGAAAATTATTTTTTAACCTGCCAAAACTTTGTTTTTTTCACCCAAATACTTTCGATAAATGTTCGCCAAGCTATTAGCTTCATTTTGATATTTTCGTGGGTTCTGTAGGCCAAAAATTGGCCACGTTAATTTAATTTGAAAGTTGGTGAATCGTATTTTAAATGCTATTTTTTTGACGGGTTTGATTTCAGGGCTATTTTTGATCAACAAAATCATGTCTTGGACTTCAAAAATGTACAACTAAAATTGCGAAAAGCATTTCAAATGCACCCAATTACTTTCGATACTTATTCGCCAAGGTATCAGCTTCATGTTGGTGTAATTTGAGTTAAAATGGACAAAGTTTGACCAAGTTAGGGGAATTTTTGTGTTTTTAAAGTTGGCTGATGAATAAATTTTTTCACGGCTTTGTTGTTGGGCTCCACTAAATACTCCCTTAAAATTCAAAACAACACTGTTAAGAAATGTGAATATTTTTATCGGATTCCCTGTTTCCTTAGCTACAGTTTGATATATCTTTTATTACAGATTGAGTTTAAATTTTCCAGAATTGATTAAATTTTTGAAGGCAACATTTTTTTTCAATCTTCACACTGAAGCTATCATCTTTCGGAAGCGGCTTTCAAGGGGGCAGCGTGGGCGCGGGGTGGTCGCATGCCAGGGGGTGGTATTGTAGGGTATGTATTGTAGGGTATGTATTGTAGGGTATGTATGTATGTATGTATGTATGGGCATGAGCGGGAGCGAATGCAGCACGCAAAGCGCGCCAACCACATTAAACTTTTGTTGCTTGGGGGGCTCCGGGGAGGGAGCGTAGCGACCGGGCCCCCGGCCAGGCTAATATATATAATCTACGTCGACACGTGACCCCAACCCGCCAAACAATGCTCCATTGTCTCTCGAACAATAGACGTTCGACCAAACAATGGGATCAAAGGAATTTCGTTGTGAACACAAAGGCTTTTTTCCTTGGGGTGAATAAGGGTGCAAATTGATATCAAAATGATCGCTGCATTGTGCTGATGACAGTAAAGTATTTGGCTAATTTCTACTCCAAACGGTTCGGGAGTAATGGCCCATTTTGTGTTCCGACTTTCTAGAAAGTTCCGAGGACGCAGTTAATGAGATGCAAAACGAGTAGGGAGAAGCACGTGTTTTTTTGTTTGAAAGGGCGGCAAGTTGCTCGGGTTTAAACGTGAATACGTGTCGGAAATCAATTGTAAAGACATGTCAATTGTTCTTAGGACCTGTGGAGACAATGTGTTGACAGCTATTTCAAGGTATTTCCTTCATTTAATTGTTTTTGGCTGAAAATAGCACAAGTTTTGTTTTGTTTAACCTCACGTTTTTCTTTCGGCTCGAGGGCCTAACCAAAACACGAAGACAATTTTGGTTTTCTCGGGTCGTTCTGGGCCGATTTTCTCCATTTAAACTTTCGATAACTGTTTATTTACACGAGAACTAAAGTTATATGGCTTTGTTTTTTTTGTTTTGTTGATTTTCCTCTGTTTTTGGACAGTTTTAGCCGAGTTTGGATTTTGCTTGAAAACACGAAATTTTCAAGCAACACGCGTGTGTTTTGCACTTGCGAAAATTAATTTTTAACCTACCAAAACTTTGTTTTTTTCACCCAAATATTTTCGATAAATGTTCCCAAAGCTATTAGCTTCATTTTGATATTTTCGTGGGTTCTGTAGGACAAAAATTGGCCACGTTAATTTAATTTGAAAGTTTTAGTGTTTTTAAAGTACGTTGATGAATTCATTTTTAAACGGCTTTTAGGGGGGCGGCAGGGTGGGCGCTAGGTGGTCGCTTGCCAGGGGGAAGTATTGTAGGGTATTTATTGTAGGGTATGTATTGTATGGTATGTATTGTAGGGTATTTATTGTAGGGTATGTTATGTAGGGTATGTATTGTAGGGTATGTATTGTAAGGTATTTATTGTAGGGTATTTATTGTAGGGTATTTATTGAAGGGTATGTATTGTAGGGTATTTATTGTAGGGTATTTATTGTAGGGTATGTATTGTAGGGTATGTATTGTAGGGTATGTATTGTAGGGTATGCATTGTAGGGTATGTATAGTAGGGTATGTATTGTAGGGTATGTATTGTAGGTTATGTAGTGTAGGGTATGTATTGTGAGGTATGTATTGTAGGGTATGAATAGTAGGGTATTTATTGTAGGGTATGTATTGTAGGGTATTTATTGTAGGGTATTTATTGTAGGGTATGTATTGTAGGGTATGTATTGTAGGGTATGTATTGTAGGGTATGCATTGTAGGGTATGTATAGTAGGGTATGTATTGTAGGGTATGTATTGTAGGTTATGTAGTGTAGGGTATGTATTGTAAGGTATGTATTGTAGGGTATGAATAGTAGGGTATTTATTGTAGGGTATGTATTGTAGGGTATTTATTGTAGGGTATTTATTGTAGGGTATGTATTGTAGGGTATGTATTGTAGGGTATGTATTGTAGGGTATGCATTGTAGGGTATGTATAGTAGGGTATGTATTGTAGGGTATGTATTGTAGGTTATGTAGTGTAGGGTATGTATTGTAAGGTATGTATTGTAGGGTATGAATAGTAGGGTATGTATTGTAAAGTATGTATTGTAGGGTATGAATAGTAGGGTTTGTATTGTAGGGTATGTATTGTAGGGTATGTATTGTAGGGTATGTATTGTAGGGTTTGTATTGTAGGGTATGTATCCTAGGGTATGTATCGTAGGGTATGTATCGTAGGGTATGTATCGTAGGGTATGTATCGTAGGGTATGTATCGTAGGGTATGTATTGTAGGGTATGTATTGTAAAGTATGTATTGTAGGGTATGAATAGTAGGGTTTGTATTGTAGGGTATGTATTGTAGGGTATGTATTGTAGGGTATGTATTGTAGGGTTTGTATTGTATGGTATGTATTGTAGGGTATTTATTGTAGGGTATGTTATGTAGGGTATGTATTGTAGGGTATGTATTGTAAGGTATTTATTGTAGGGTATTTATTGTAGGGTATTTATTGTAGGGTATGTATTGTAGGGTATTTATTGTAGGGTATTTATTGTAGGGTATGTATTGTAGGGTATGTATTGTAGGGTATGTATTGTAGGGTATGCATTGTAGGGTATGTATTGTAGGGTATGTATTGTATGGTATGTATTGTAGGGTATTTATTGTAGGGTATGTTATGTAGGGTATGTATTGTAGGGTATGTATTGTAAGGTATTTATTGTAGGGTATTTATTGTAGGGTATTTATTGTAGGGTATGTATTGTAGGGTATTTATTGTAGGGTATTTATTGTAGGGTATGTATTGTAGGGTATGTATTGTAGGGTATGTATTGTAGGGTATGTATTGTAGGGTATGTATTGTATGGTATGTATTGTAGGGTATTTATTGTAGGGTATGTTATGTAGGGTATGTATTGTAGGGTATGTATTGTAAGGTATTTATTGTAGGGTATTTATTGTAGGGTATTTATTGTAGGGTATGTATTGTAGGGTATTTATTGTAGGGTATTTATTGTAGGGTATGTATTGTAGGGTATGTATTGTAGGGTATGTATTGTAGGGTATGCATTGTAGGGTATGTATAGTAGGGTATGTATTGTAGGGTATGTATTGTAGGTTATGTAGTGTAGGGTATGTATTGTAAGGTATGTATTGTAGGGTATGAATAGTAGGGTATTTATTGTAGGGTATGTATTGTAGGGTATTTATTGTAGGGTATTTATTGTAGGGTATGTATTGTAGGGTATGTATTGTAGGGTATGTATTGTAGGGTATGCATTGTAGGGTATGTATAGTAGGGTATGTATTGTAGGGTATGTATTGTAGGTTATGTAGTGTAGGGTATGTATTGTAAGGTATGTATTGTAGGGTATGAATAGTAGGGTATTTATTGTAGGGTATGTATTGTAGGGTATTTATTGTAGGGTATTTATTGTAGGGTATGTATTGTAGGGTATGTATTGTAGGGTATGTATTGTAGGGTATGCATTGTAGGGTATGTATAGTAGGGCATGTATTGTAGGGTATGTATTGTAGGTTATGTAGTGTAGGGTATGTATTGTAAGGTATGTATTGTAGGGTATGAATAGTAGGGTATGTATTGTAAAGTATGTATTGTAGGGTATGAATAGTAGGGTTTGTATTGTAGGGTATGTATTGTAGGGTATGTATTGTAGGGTATGTATTGTAGGGTTTGTATTGTAGGGTATGTATCGTAGGGTATGTATCGTAGGGTATGTATCGTAGGGTATGTATCGTAGGGTATGTATCGTAGGGTATGTATCGTAGGGTATGTATTGTAGGGTATGTATTGTAGGGTATGTATGTATGTATGGGCATGAGCGGCAGCGAATGCAGCGCGCGAAGCGCGCCAACCAGATTAAGCTTTGTCTACTTGACGGGCTCCGGGGAGGGAACGAAGCGACCGAACCCGGCCCATGTATGTATGTATGTATGTATGTATGTATGTATGTATGTATGTATGTATGTATGTAGGTATGTAGGTATGTATGTATGTATGTATGTATGTATGTAGGTATGTATGTATGTATGTATGGGCATGAGCGGGAGCGAATGCAGCGCGCGAAGCGCGCCAACCATACTAAACTTTTGTTGCTTCGGGGGCTCCGGGAAGCGAGCGAAGCGAGTGCCCCCGGCTAGTCTCTATTATATAATCTACGTCGACACGTGACCCGCCGACTGTGAAAAATGACCTATTGTTTGGTGAACAATCGACGTTCGACCGAACAATGGGATCAAAGGAGCGGGCGTTGCCACTCAAAGGCTTTTTTTCTAGGGGTCAATAAGGGTGCAAATTGGTAGGAAAATGATCGCTGCATTGTGCTGATGAAACGAAAGCTTTCCGCTAATTTCTAACCCCAGCGGTTCGGGAGTTATGGCCCATTTTGTGTTCCGACTTTCTAGAAAGTTCCGAGGACCGAGTTAATGAGATGCAAAACGAGCAGGGAGAAGCACGTGTTTTTTCGGTTGAACGGGCGGCAAGTTGCTCGGGTTTAAATGTGAATACGTGCCGGAAATCAATTGTAAAGACGTGTCAATTGTTGTCAAGACCTGTGGAGACAATGTGTGGACAATTATTTCAAGGTATTTTTTTTTATTCAATTGTTTTTTGCTGAAAGTAGCACGAGTTTTGTTTTGTTTCGACTCACGTTTTTCTTTCGGCTCGAGGGCCTAACCAAAACACGAAGACAATTTTGATTTTCTCGGATCGTTCTGGGCGGATATTCTATATTTAAACTTTCGATAACTGTTTATTTACCCAAGAACTAAAGTTATATGGCTTTGTTTTTTTTCTTTTGTTGATTTTCCTCTGATTTTGGACAGTTTTGGCCGAGTTTGGGTTTTGCTGGAAAACACGAAATTTTCAAGCAACACGCTTGTGTTTTACATTTGCGAAAATTATTTTTTAACCTGCCAAAACTTTGTTTTTTTCACCCAAATACTTTCGATAAATGTTTGCCAAGCTATTAGCTTCATTTTGATATTTTCGTGGGTTCTGTAGGACGAAAATTCGCCACGTTAATTTAATTTGAAAGTTTTAGTGCTTTTAAAGTACGTTGATGAATTCATTTTTTCACTTTCAGAAGAAACGGCTTTTAGGGGGGCGGCAGGGTGGGCGCTGGGTGGTCGCTTTCGATAACTGTTTATTTGCACGAGAACTAAAGTTATATGGCTTTGTTTTTTTTTTTTTGTCGATTTTCCTCTGATTTTGGACAGTTTTGGCCGAGTTTGGGTTTTGCTGGAAAACACGAAATTTTCAAGCAACACGCTGTGTTTTGCATTTGCGAAACTTATTTTTTAACCTGCCAAAACTTTGTTTTTTTCACCCAAATACTTTCGATAAATGTTCGCCAAGCTATTAGCTTCATTTTGATATTTTCGTGGGTTCTGTAGGACAAAAATTGGCCACGTTAATTTAATTTGAAAGTTGGTGAACCGTATTTTTTCACGGGTTTGATTTCAGGGCTATTTTTGATCAACAAAATCATGTCTTGGACTTCAAAAATGTACAACTAAAATTGCGAAAAGCATTTCAAATGCACCCAATTACTTTCGATACTTATTCGCCAAGGTATCAGCTTCATGTTGGTGTAAGTTGAGTTAAAATGGACAAAGTTTGACCAAGTTAGGGGAATTTTTGTGTTTTTAAAGTTGGCTGATGAATAAATTTTTTCACGGCTTTGTTGTTGGGCTCCACTAAATACTCCCTTAAAATTCAAAACAACACTGTTAAGAAATGTGAATATTTTTATCGGATTCCCTGTTTCCTTAGCTACAGTTTGATATATCTTTTATTACAGATTGAGTTTAAATTTTCCAGAATTGATTAGGTTTTTGAAGGCAACATTTTTTTTCAACCTTCACACTGAAGCTATCATCTTTCGGAAGCGGCTTTCAAGGGGGCAGCGTGGGCGCGGGGTGGTCGCATGCCAGGGGGTGGTATTGTAGGGTTTGTATTGTAGGGTATCTATTGTAGGGTATGTATGTATGTATGTATGTATGGGCATGAGCGGGAGCGAATGCAGCGCGTGAAGCGCGCCAACCACATTAAACTTTTGTTGCTTGGGGGGCTCCGGGGAGGGAGCGTAGCGACCGGGCCCCCGGCTAGTCTCTATTATATAATCTACGTCGACACGTGACCCGCGGACTGTGAAAAATGACCTATTGTTTGGTGAACAATCGACGTTCGACCGAACAATGGGATCAAAGGAGCGGGCGTTGCCACTCAAAGGCTTTTTTTCTAGGGGTCAATAAGGGTGCAAATTGGTAGGAAAATGATCGCTGCATTGTGCTGAAGAAACTAAAGCTTTCCGCTAATTTCTAACCCCAGCGGTTCGGGAGTTATGGCCCATTTTGTGTTCCGACTTTCTAGAAAGTTCCGAGGACCGAGTTAATGAGATGCAAAACGAGCAGGGAGAAGCACGTGTTTTTTCGGTTGAACGGGCGGCAAGTTGCTCGGGTTTAAATGTGAATACGTGCCGGAAATAAATTGTAAAGACGTGTCAATTGTTGTCAAGACCTGTGGAGACAATGTGTGGACAATTATTTCAAGGTATTTTTTTTTATTCAATTGTTTTTTGCTGAAAATAGCACGAGTTTTGTTTTGTTTCGACTCACGTTTTTCTTTCGGCTCGAGGGCCTAACCAAAACACGAAGACAATTTTGATTTTCTCGGATCGTTCTGGGCGGATTTTCTATATTTAAACTTCCGATAACTGTTTATTTACCCAAGAACTAAAGTTATATGGCTTTGTTTTTTTTCTTTTGTCAATTTTCCTCTGATTTTGGACAGTTTTGGCTGAGTTTGGGTTTTGCTGGAAAACACGAAATTTTCAAGCAACACGCTTGTGTTTTACATTTGCGAAAATTATTTTTTAACCTGCCAAAACTTTGTTTTTTTCACCCAAATACTTTCGATAAATGTTCGCCAAGCTATTAGCTTCATTTTGATATTTTCGTGGGTTCTGTAGGACGAAAATTCGCCACGTTAATTTAATTTGAAAGTTTTAGTGCTTTTAAAGTACGTTGATGAATTCATTTTTTCACTTTCAGAAGAAACGGCTTTTAGGGGGGCGGCAGGGTGGGCGCTGGGTGGTCGCTTTCGATAACTGTTTATTTGCACGAGAACTAAAGTTATATGGCTTTGGTTTTTTCTTTTGTCGATTTTCCTCTGATTTTGGACAGTTTTGGCCGAGTTTGGGTTTTGCTGGAAAACACGAAATTTTCAAGCAACACGCTTGTGTTTTGCATTTGCGAAACTTATTTTTTAACCTGCCAAAACTTTGTTTTTTTCACCCAAATACTTTCGATAAATGTTCGCCAAGCTATTAGCTTCATTTTGATATTTTCGTGGGTTCTGTAGGACAAAAATTGGCCACGTTAATTTAATTTGAAAGTTGGTGAACCGTATTTTTTCACGGGTTTGATTTCAGGGCTATTTTTGATCAACAAAATCATGTCTTGGACTTCAAAAATGTACAACTAAAATTGCGAAAAGCATTTCAAATGCACCCAATTACTTTCGATACTTATTCGCCAAGGTATCAGCTTCATGTTGGTGTAATTTGAGTTAAAATGGACAAAGTTTGACCAAGTTAGGGGAATTTTTGTGTTTTTAAAGTTGGCTGATGAATAAATTTTTTCACGGCTTTGTTGTTGGGCTCCACTAAATACTCCCTTAAAATTCAAAACAACACTGTTAAGAAATGTGAATATTTTTATCGGATTCCCTGTTTCCTTAGCTACAGTTTGATATATCTTTTATTACAGATTGAGTTTAAATTTTCCAGAATTGATTAAATTTTTGAAGGCAACATTTTTTTTCAACCTTCACACTGAAGCTATCATCTTTCGGAAGCGGCTTTCAAGGGGGCAGCGTGGGCGCGGGGTGGTCGCATGCCAGGGGGTGGTTTTGTAGGGTATGTATTGTAGGGTATGTATTGTAGGGTATGTATGTATGTATGTATGTATGGGCATGAGCGGGAGCGAATGCAGCGCGCGAAGCGCGCCAACCACATTAAACTTTTGTTGCTTGGGGGGCTCCGGGGAGGGAGGGTAGCGACCGGGCCCCCGGCTAGTCTCTATTATATAATCTACGTCGACACGTGACCCGCCGACTGTGAAAAATGACCTATTGTTTGGTGAACAATCGACGTTCGACCGAACAATGGGATCAAAGGAGCGGGCGTTGCCACTCAAAGGCTTTTTTTCTAGGGGTCAATAAGGGTGCAAATTGGTATGGAAATGATCGCTGCGTTGTGCTGATGAAACTAAAGATTTCCGCTAATTTCTAACCCCAGCAGTTCGGAAGTTATGGCCAATTTTGTGTTCCGACCTTCTAGAAAGTTCGGCCGACTGAGTTAATGTGATGCACAACGAGGAGGGAGAAGCACGTGTTTTTTTAGTTAAAACGGGCGGCAAGTTGCTCGGGATTAAACGTGAATACGTGCCGGAAATCAATTGTAAAGACGTGTCAATTGTTGTCAAGACCTGTGGAGACAATTGGTGAACAATTATTTCAAGGTATTTCCTTTAGTTAATTGTTTTTGGCTAAAAATAGCTCGAGTTTTGTTTTGTTTCAACTCACGTTTTTTTCTCGGCTCGAGGGCCTAATCAAAACACGAAGACAATTTTGATTTTCTTGGGTCGTTCTCGGCCGATTTTCTCCATTTAAACTTTCGATAACTGTTTATTTGCACGAGAACTAAAGTTATATGGCTTTGTTTTTTTTCTTTTGTCGATTTTCCTCTGATTTTGGACAGTTTTGGCTGAGTTTGGGTTTTGCTGGAAAACACGAAATTTTCAAGCAACACGCTTGTGTTTTACATTTGCGAAAATTATTTTTTAACCTGCCAAAACTTTGTTTTTTTCACCCAAATACTTTCCATAAATGTTCGCCAAGCTATTAGCTTCATTTTGATATTTTCGTGGGTTCTGTAGGACGAAAATTCGCCACGTTAATTTAATTTGAAAGTTTTAGTGCTTTTAAAGTACGTTGATGAATTCATTTTTTCACTTTCAGAAGAAACGGCTTTTAGGGGGGCGGCAGGGTGGGCGCTGGGTGGTCGCTTTCGATAACTGTTTATTTGCACGAGAACTAAAGTTATATGGCTTTGGTTTTTTTTTTGGTCGATTTTCCTCTGATTTTGGACAGTTTTGGCCGAGTTTGGGTTTTGCTGGAAAACACGAAATTTTCAAGCAACACGCTTGTGTTTTGCATTTGCGAAACTTATTTTTTAACCTGCCAAAACTTTGTTTTTTTCACCCAAATACTTTCGATAAATGTTCGCCAAGCTATTAGCTTCATTTTGATATTTTCGTGGGTTCTGTAGGACAAAAATTGGCCACGTTAATTTAATTTGAAAGTTGGTGAATCGTATTTTAAATGCTATTTTTTTCACGGGTTTGATTTCAGGGCTATTTTTGATCAACAAAATCAAGTCTTGGACTTCAAAAATGTACAACTAAAATTGCGAAAAGCATTTCAAATGCACCCAATTACTTTCGATACTTATTCGCCAAGGTATCAGCTTCATGTTGGTGTAAGTTGAGTTAAAATGGACAAAGTTTGACCAAGTTAGGGGAATTTTTGTGTTTTTAAAGTTGGCTGATGAATAAATTTTTTCACGGCTTTGTTGTTGGGCTCCACTAAATACTCCCTTAAAATTCAAAACAACACTGTTAAGAAATGTGAATATTTTTATCGGATTCCCTGTTTCCTTAGCTACAGTTTGATATATCTTTTATTACAGATTGAGTTTAAATTTTCCAGAATTGATTAAATTTTTGAAGGCAACATTTTTTTTCAACCTTCACACTGAAGCTATCATCTTTCGGAAGCGGCTTTCAAGGGGGCAGCGTGGGCGCGGGGTGGTCGCATGCCAGGGTGTGGTATTGTAGGGTATGTATTGTAGGGTATGTATTGTAGGGTATGTATGTATGTATGTATGTATGGGCATGAGCGGGAGCGAATGCAGCGCGCGAAGCGCGCCAACCACATTAAACTTTTGTTGCTTGGGGGGCTCCGGGGTGGGAGCGTAGCGACCGGGCCTCGGCTAGTCTCTCTAATATATAATCTACGTCGACACGTGACCGGGAGCCGCTGAACAATGGGCCATTGTTTGGTGAACAATCGACGTTCGACCGAACAATGGGATCAAAGGAGCGGCCGTTGCCACTCAAAGGCTTTTTTTCTGGGGGTCAATAAGGGTGCAAATTGGTACGGAAATGATCGCTGCATTGTGCTGATGAGACTAAAGCTTTCCGCTAATTTCTAACCCCAGCGGTTCGAGAGTTATGGCCAATTTTGTGTTCCGACCTTCTAGAAAGTTCCCAGGACGGAGTTAATGAGATGCAAAACGAGCAGGGAGAAGCACGTGTTTTTTCGATTGAACGGGCGGCAAGTTGCTCGGGTTTAAACGTGAATATGTGCCGGAAATCAATTGTAAAGACGTGTCAATTGTTGTCAAGACCTGTGGAGACAATTGGTGAACAATTATTTCAAGGTATTTCTTTTATTTAATTGTTTTTTGCGAGTTTTGTTTTGTTTCAACTCACGTTTTTTGTGTTGAGGCAAGGGCCTAACGAAAACACGAAGACAATTTTGATTTTCTTGGGTCGTTCTGGGCCGATTTTGTCTATTTAAATTTTCGATAACTGTTTATTTACACGAGAACTAAAGTTATCTGGGGTTGTTTTTTTTGTTTTGTCGATTTTCCTCTGATTTTGGACAGTTTTGGCCGAGTTTGGGTTTTGCTGGAAAACACGAAATTTTCAAGCAACACGCGTGTGTTTTGCATTTGCGAAAATTAATTTTTAACCTGCCAAAACTTTGTTTTTTTCACCCAAATACTTTCGATAAATGTTCGCCAAGCTATTAGCTTCATTTTGATATTTTCGTGGGTTCTGTAGGACGAAAATTCGCCACGTTAATTTAATTTGAAAGTTTTAGTGTTTTTAAAGTACCTTGACGAATTCATTTTTACACTTTCAAAAGAAACGGCTTTTAGGGGGGCGGCAGGGTGGGCGCTGGGTGGTCGCTTGCCAGGGGGAAGTATGGTAGGGTATGTATTGTAGGGTATGTATTGTAGGGTATGTATTTTAGGGTATGTATGGTTGGGTATTTATGGTAGGGTATGTATTGTAGGAAATTTATTGTAAGGTATGTATTGTCGGGTATGTATTGTAGGGTATGTATTGTAGGGAATGTATTGTAGGGTATGTTTGTAGGGTATGTATTGTAGGGTATGTATTGTAGGGTATGTATTTTAGGGTATGTATGTATGTAGGTATGTATGTATGTATGTATGGGCATGAGCGGTAGCGAATGCAGCGCGCGAAGCGCGCCAACCAGATTAAGCTTTGTTTACTTGACGGGCTCCGGGGAGGGAGCGAAGCGACCGAGCCCGGCTCATGTATGTATGTATGTATGTATGTAGGGTATGTATGTATGTATGTATGTATGTATGTATGTATGTATGTATGTATGTATGTATGTATGTAGGGTATGTATGTAAGGTATGTATATTATGTATAGTATTTATATATACTATATAGGGTGTGTATTGACGTATATATTTATGTATAGTATCTATAGTAAGTATGTTAATGTTAATATGTAATGCTTCTAATTTCTAACTTTTGTAATTCTTCAAAAAAGATCAATGCAAAACAGACACTGTCCTTCTTTTTCAACAAATTATCTTCAATTAACAATCTTAAAATGAACTCACCTGGCTATAATAATGTTCACAAGGAATGACCACAAACAACAACCATTCACTTCATGTTTGGGCACCTGAAACAAGAAGTCATCATATAATACACTGTATAGCATGTCAGCTCATCTCAGTTCTTTTCATCTGGCTTTAAGTCTATAAATGTAAGTAATTTATTTTAACTCCAAATCATTAATTACCCGCACCCCATGAATTCATCATGCCAAAAAAATTAGTATGATGACTTCTTACCTTTGCTCAACCTTCCATGGCCTACTGTCATTATTGGCTTTCCTGTCTAAAGGCATCTTTTGCAGCATATAACAACCCTGACACAAAATCAAGGTTGTTAAATATAATTAAATAAATTCATGTAATTTGTTGTTGTGTCTAACTGCCCATGTTAAATCCATCACCATCATATTGATAACAGCTATAATAATCAGCTCGAAATATTCATTTGTAGTTATTATGTATAAAGTTCGCTAATTCATTCATTTTTTATACGCACAAGTTCTCTTCCATAACTCTGCTGATGAAATCAAGCAAAGCAACAACAACAAGAATCATAAGCGAGCAACAACGAGGCAATGCGCCGAATAGAGGCTACAATGCTTTCAAATTGGCGCGAATTCAAAATAGCAATTGCGTCTTCACTTTATTCCTATAGCAAATGTAAAATTTTTTGACCAACGTCTAACGTTTGAAAAAATTGCCAGAAAAAATAAATATAATAAATATTGTCAAAAAGATAGCTCGACAACGTTTTACTTCGTTATTGGTAAGTTGAATGTCAAAATTTATCTTTCCTAAACACTCCTTATATACACTGACCAACGTCTTTTTTAAAGCAACTTTTACTTTCATTACATCGCAATTCATTGCCTTTTTTAGCATTGCTTATATATCCTGCTGCATTACAAAACTGGTTTCTTAGCTGATATCTAGCCAGTTTTCTTATTGAAAAAGTAAAGTAAAGTAAAGTTTTTTTATAAAGTAAATATTCAATTATTTCTATTTTTTTATAAAGTAAGTATTCAAGATAATCAATTCATCCAAAACATCTTTCTTCTTTTGCAAAAACAGGGTTTCAAAAAAAGTTGATTCCCCTGAATATTTCGTGAGTGTGACAACAATTTTTCCTATACAAAGCCTATTTAATTAATATTTAAATGCCTCACCCTGTCATTCACATTCATATCCCAAATCTGAAGCATAGCTACTGTATTTCAAGTGGTAATAACAATTGCAACAATTTCTGATCAATAGAAAGCAAACTTACTGCACAATGCAAATAAAATCTAGCCTGTACAAACACATCAAATATAGGATTATGCATTTTTCTTTCTCAACATGAAATAGATGATTAACCTTTCCACTTAATATTTTATCACCACTGTCTTTCTTTTAGTTGCTAAAGAACACAATAGAAAGAGTGATGTAGGTGACAAGATAAAGTGCTGCAATATTTTTACTTGCAAACTTTAAAATAACCAATAATTTCATTCAACAATCAAGAGTAATTCCAAACATTTCTTACAATTATGTTTTAAATTATTTATTTTATCTTGCAGTTCACCACAAAACAACATTAACCCATCCAGTTGCTCACAAAAATCACTCTTCTTTCAAGTTTTAACATTTTCACTTAAATTGGGTTGCATATAAAACACATTTTTTTCTTTTTTTTATACCACCACTTGCAAAATGCCAAAAAAAGCCAGAAAAAACATCACCGGCATTAGGCGCTGCGATAAATTACGGAAAGCAAATCGCCGAAGTCGTGCAAATAACCAACAGCCTCATCCTGCTGATTTACCACCCGATAATACGGTACAGGGAGCAGTGAATGATCTTCACCAGTTGCAGCAAGAATACCCTCAGCAACCAGCCCCAGAATATCAACCACTCCCAGTTCATCATCCACAGATGCAGGCATTGTATGTGCCATGGCAACTACCTGCGATGCTTCCCCACTACGGACTTATAGCAGTTCCACAACCAATAAACAATGGCTTACAATATCCTGCAGCACTGGCCCCTCAACTTCAGGTACACAACTCAATAATTTGTGCTAATCTTTTCAAAATAAAAGAACTACATATTATAAAACTATTCAAAATTAACAACAATCAAAACCAAACCAGTTATTATACCAACCAAATTATCAATATTTTTCCATCTGCAGGTACCGCCGATGGTTATGCAGTTGCAACCACCCCTTCTGAATCGTAATCATGAAGGTCAAGCAGCAATACAAACGGCAGATGTGGAGATGCTTAATGTAAATCAAGCTCAAATACAGAATGAGGTAAATTAAAATTATTAACACAAACTAACTACAGTTAGGCAACTCCATTTTCCATAACCCAAGTCCCTCATGCAATTTCCCTACTTGAGACATGTTTATAACTTTCCATGTATATTTATATCAATTTACATAATCACACAGTAATGGCATTAAAATTTCTAATAACTAATAATCAAAATAACTAATTTCATTTAATTTTCATTATCAACAGATACGGCCAATGCAGATGCAACCCGAAACACATATTGAAAATGAATATAATGAAATTGAAAGGCCGGCACAACCTGATGAAATCAACGTGGAACAACACATTCCCATTCCACATGATAATCAGGTAAAACAGACTACCATCACAATTGGCTTAGAATACACCCGTCATTCTCTATAGCACCATGTCAGGAAATTATTTTGCTCTCTAAATAGACATATCTTCACAAGTTTCAGTTTTATGCATTTCAAAACACATGACTGAATTACATTAACTAAGATTACATTGAATTTCAGGATCCACAAGTATTGCCTGCTGCTATGCAATTGCAAGCCAACGTTCAAAATGACAATGAAGAGAATGAAATAGCGGTACAACCACAAGAAGTTGAAATGCAAGACGAAATCCCACCACAACACCAAGATGATGTCCCTCAACCCATCGAACAACAAGCAAGGGAAGTAAATCAACCTATTGTTGAAATTCCTCAATTCTCCCCAATGCCTCATCATCTTGGGAAAATGACGAGGACATGTATTCACTGTGAAGCAAAATACTTCCGAGAGGAACTCAACTCAAGAAGGCAATACAACAAATGTTGCTTGGGAGGATTAATAACTCTCGATCCCATTCAACCACCCCCGGCAAATGTGATGCATTTATACACTGGAACTACTGATGAATCTAAATATTTTCTCAAAAATTTCCGTAGATACAATTCACTAATGGCGATGGCATCCTGGACAGCTAATGTTGTAAGACACGCTAATGCAGGACCACCAGTCATCACCATACATGGAAGTGCATACCATATGACAGGTAAATATAATGTCCGTCTCTTATCTCTTATATTATCCTACATTTTCATATAATAGCTTCACATGATGAAACGGATGTTGACAGAACATTCAATTCTTTTCCGACCCAACATTCAATGGATAAGCTCTCTATGCTTGCCTGAATATGAAGAGTTGTCCAATCGAAAATCAAGGCGCTTTATGATGCTTTCATAACAAAGCATTTGCTCATTGAAAATTACAGTTGATATAACGAAGTACAATTTGTAATGTTTCCTTGCATTCAACAGGGGTAACTGAAACTGACAGGTCCAGAAAATATGCAGAATTATATATTATGGACACCCAACAGGCACTGCAAGAACGTCAGAACACAGCCAGAGAACAAAACTTGGACTTAGACATGGTGGCGCTGCTGCAAAACGAATTAATGGCAGTAAATCGGTTTGCTCAACATTTTAAAACAATGGGAGAAGTACTGGAAGAGCAAAGGCAGCAAGCCATTGCCAATGACCAGCCTATTCCCACGTTCAAGATGATTATTACCGGTCGCCCAGAACAAGATCGAAGATATGATAATCCTACTGCCAGAGAAATTGCAGCAGTCTACACTACACGCAATGGCGGTGCTCCTAATCCCGAGAATAGAGAGCTTCAAGTTCGAACAAGGCGTGGTAATCTTATGAAGATTAATGCCTTAGCTCCTGTTGCGGATCCTCTAACCTATCCATTGTTGTTCTTTCAGGGTGATCGTGGATACAGCTTGGACCTTCAACGTCTACCTACACGTGAAGGACAAGGCCAGCAAAATGCTAATCGTAACCACCGTATTAGACTCACAATCGCCGAATATTATTCGTACCGAATACAAGTCAGAAATCAACTGTCTACCATCCACAGGGCAACACTTCTCTTTCAACAATATTTAGTGGACGCATACACCAAAATAGAAGGAAACAAGCTCAACTGGATTTTGCACAATCAACGGCAATTACATGCTGACAGTTATCGAGGCCTAATGGATCACCTGAACAGAAGGGCTGAAATCGAAAATCAAATGGCCAGGGCAAACAATCCCAACGAACCCCTTCATATTGATGTCGGTCGTGTTGTGATACTTCCCTCATCTTTTTCAGGCAGTCAGCGAAATATGTACCAGAACTTTCAAGATGCAATGACCATCGTAAGAAAGTATGGCAAGCCTGACATCTTCCTAACCATGACGGCCAATCCCAGATGGAAGGAGATTTCAGAGAACATTCTACCACACCAGAAGGCAAATGACCGGCCTGACATCGTCACACGAGTATTTCAACTCAAACTACAAGAACTACTGGAAGATATCCTTCACAAGCACATTCTGGGACACACTATTGCACATGTATATGTCATCGAATTTCAGAAGAGAGGACTACCACACGCTCACATGATTCTGTTCCTGTCTGAGGCTGATAGACCGCGAACACCCGAAGAGGTAACATCTACAACAATAATTTATATATAGAGTACGATATATAATCATCAGTTGTATTGCTTAGTAAAAACACAATGCATTTTGATGTGTAGAACTTACATGTGATATTTTTCCTCGAAACCTACAGGTAGATCGACTCATATCAGCTGAAATTCCGGACCCACAGGATGCAAGATATCACAAGTTAGTACTGAAGCACATGACACATGGACCATGCGGTGATATAAACCCCGGATGTGTTTGCATGGAGAATAACAAATGCAAGAAACGATTTCCGAAAGATCGCACTGCCGAAACAAAAGTCAATGCGAATGGTTATCCCTCTACAGACGACGCTGTCGTCACCCAGTCAATCTGCAAGATCGACTTCTAGATGATACATGGGTTGTGCCACATAATCGCCATCTTCTACTCAAGTATCAGTGTCACATTAATCTCGAAATATGTAGCACTGTGAAGTCCGTGAAATATATTTTCAAATATATTCATAAAGGACAAGACATGGCACACGTGGAAATTCTCGAAGGACAGCAGCAACAAGTACCTCAAGATATTGACACGATGAAGTACGCCAATACATCAACGCTCGGTATATTGGACCTCATGAAGCTGTTCACAGAATATTCCAATTTTCAATGCACGAAAAAAGTCACACTATCAAACGTCTGCATGTTCATTTACCTGATCAGCAGACCGTATACTTTCAGGATAATGGAAGGGTCGAACAATTACAAAACATCAATGAAAAAACCACATTGACGTCTTGGTTTGAATTGAATGCACAAGACCCGGCTGCACGCCAATATCTCTATCACGAGATTCCTGAACACTATGTTTTTAACGAGCGCACCAAAACATGGAAAGCAAGACAGCGGAGAACAATGCCTGTTATAGGCAGAATATATCAAGTTCACCCACGACCATGTGAGCAAAGATTCGCACTAAGACTATTGCTTCTCCATAAACGAGGTGCCACGTCCTTTGAAGATCTTCGTACGATAGAAGGAAACCTATGCAATTCCTTCAAAGACGCTGCTTTAGCTCTAGGTCTGTTGGAAGATGATGCTGAAATCATACGCTGTTTGGAGGAGGCAGTTATTTTAACATGCCAATACAACTGAGACAGTTGTTTGCAACATTACTCCTTTTTCAAACACCTTCTGACATCGCAGCACTCTTCAACATGTTCAAAGAAGCATTAAGTGAAGACTTTGTACGACGTGATCAACTCAATCATCCAGATATGGCCATAGCTTTTGAAGACCGACACATGTATCAATGTCTGCATGACATTGACGAAAATTTGAAAGTACATGGTCAATCGATCACTAATTATGCTGACCTTCCTCAACTTCCAGCCGACTATGTCATTCCTGAACGAGGTACTAATGTGTTATTTTCAAACATGTACTGTATTATTAAGAATATAATAATGTATCCTAAGATCGTGCAGACAAGGCATTTACATATTTTTGCACATATTCTCCTAGCTTTCTTTCCAATTTTATTGCAATATATTTCACTCATTATTACAGAGGAAGATGACATGGATGTTGGCAATGCCAGAGAGGAAGGAGAACGAATGCTGGCCGCATTGAACCCTGAACAACGAGCCATATACACGGGAATCACTGATGCTATCAACGCGCAATCCGAACAGAACTGTCACTTTGTTGACGGACCGGCTGGAACCGGGAAAACTTTCCTTTACAACACGTTGGTTCACAATCTGCAAGCCAATGGACATAAAGTTCAGTGCATGGCGTGGTCAGGAATTGCTGCAACACTGCTCATAAATGGTAGAACTTCACATTCTACCTTTCAAATTCCTATACCACTTCAAGCTGAATCAACGTGTAATGTCAAGAGACAGAGCAGGAGAGCACAGGTATTGCGCGAAACTACTCTCTTCATATGGGATGAAGCTTCCATGATTCCCGCACTTGCATTACAAGCAGTCGACCGACTGCTTAGAGACATTACACATGTCGACAGACCATTTGGTGGCAAGTTCATGCTACTTGGTGGTGACTTCAGACAAGTTCTACCTGTCGTCACAAAGCAGGAAGGGAAAGGATTGTAGCTGAGACTCTAAAATCACACCAGATCATTGATCTATGGACAAAGTTTCAGCAGCATCGTTTACACACCAACATGAGAGCCGTTCAAGATGATTCATACCGTGAATTCTCAGAATGGCTTCTCAGACTTGGCAACAAGCAAGAAGCACACGATGCACTGGACAACGTTATTCTGCCACAACAGATATGCACTTCGTCTAAAGAAGACATGCTGAACTTCATTTTTCCCAGGCCGAACACACCAGATTCACACCTAATGATGGATCCTGTAACAATGTCTGAACGCTGTTGTCTGACTCCGAAGAATGACTTATCACATCAAGTGAACGACTTAATTCTGACAGACTTCAAACACCGAAAGAACTTATTACAGCACAGACAGTGTTGTCACAGACGATCCAGATGAGGAAGAGGCCTACCCCATTGAATTTCTCAACCAACTCACTCCCAATGGAATGCCATTGCACAGACTTAAACTCAAGGTAGGAAGTTACAATCTTTCATCCTATTAGCATTAAATTATTATGTGCAAAGGTAGTGCACATAAAAAAGCCGTCATTAATCACAATAATATTCATTGCATTAGGTTGGTGCAACGATCATTCTTCTGCGGAATCTCAATCCAAAGAAAGGTCTTTGCAACGGAACAAGACTCATAGTTCGGCATCTCGACGTCACGTGATCACAGCAGAGATCATTACCAGGAGCACAGAGGACAACGGGTCATGATTCCCAAGATCACAGTCTCCACTCAGGACACGGAAATGCCGTTCAAAATGAAACGCCGACAGTTTCCAGTCAGACTTGCATACTGCTTGACAATCAACAAGGCACAGGGGCAATCCCTGAGGTATGTTGTTTGTACTTACCTGAGCCCGTGTTCACACATGGTCAGTTATATGTGGCCATGTCAAGAGCAACATCATTTAACGGGCTCAAAGTATTCCTCCAGAGGAAACACGCAGGAAAACAAAGAACATTGTTTTCCAAGAAGTCCTGTAAAGGCTTCATCCTAGAGCGACCATCTGCACAGTTGCTCTACAGAGGCTGCCTACCAAAACGCACATACACACATTCAAGGGTACGGGTATTGTGTGTCAACGCAGATCACGTCGCACATTAGTGTGATGTACAGCCGTTACCGGCACACTTCTAGAATGCATTCATTCTAGATAACACTGATCTGCGGAGACCAACTGGACATTACGCCCTCCACATGTCCAGGGGTGACTGCACCACACACAGCAGTCGGCACAGTCCTGAATCCTGCGTAGCGCCCGATTATTAAGAGTTATGCGTTGCCATTTTCTCCGATATTGCCTATGGGAAGTGGATTTCCTTACTCTGTGAAAACTGCAAGTTGTCCCTTAAGGATAGTTACTTTTTGCAAAATATCGCACTGTCAATAACATCCCCCCTCTCCTTTTAATACATGAAAACTTAATCTATAATCTAACAGGCCCCTTTAGTATTTACTGTTATATACTTCCAAGTTTCAATTGCAGTTTTCACCAACAAGGAAAACTCGAACAAAGGTTACTCCTTGACGCTGGTGTTCGAGCTTTTCACTAATGTAACCGGCAATCTTATTCTTTTTTTTGCTATGTACAAACGTAATCCTCAAAACAATGACCGCCGTTATTGAAAGAATACATTCACACAGTGGCACAGATGTATCTTGCTGAGAGTGAAGTGCTATTCAAGAATCCAATTGAGGTACTGTCATTTTGGTTAAGCACGTCGCCAAACCAATCAATTTGCAACCTGAACTACGGATTGTGTGGATCAATTTTATTTATATGACAATTCACCAATTTGAATAGTAGAGTTTATCATGACTGAACCCTTCGCATTGTACTTCGCATACAATACAAATATCTATCCACGTCCTTTCAAAACATATCTTTGTACTATATTGTATATCTTTCAGATCTTCCGCATTAATAATAAGGTTTTAAATTTGCGATTTACGTTTCAATAGTAGATAGCCAGGAGATAGATACTTTATCTCTCCTCACAGTTTCATTATTGATATATTTGTGTATTTGTCACATTTAAATCTCCATTCAATAATATCATACCAATATTTTCCTGGGGTTTTATTTCCGTGAATATAGTTCCTGACCAATTTATTGACTTTGTGGCTGCCTTCTTTGTTTTACAAGGAAAGCTCATTGATATCCCCACATGAACCTGCTTTCAACTTTGTGTTTATTGAAGATGTTTAATTGTTGTGATATACATGAAGGAAACCAGTGAAAGTCAAGTTCAAGCCCTGGGAAAAATCCACACTTTATTGGCTTACCACCTTCCTCATTCCACATGCATTGCATATCTCTTTCGTCTACCACACTCATTAATTTTCTATTTTTTGTACAGATTCATTTAGTGAAAGGCAATGGAAAATTCAATCTATGGCTCAAAATGTTCTCTTCAAATTATTTCCCAACTCATGTATAATATTCAAGGTATGGGCTCTCTGTTCCAGATCAATAGATAAATCAATTAATGCACCCTAATTGAAAAGCAGACTGAGTAAATAAAGGCTCAATACTATTTCTACATTGACTATCACTAAATGTTTTCTTATTGAATCACTTACAGTATTCTAATCCTGTACGTACTTAATTCTTCCTCATTGTCACTTAATGATGTTCCTTATCAGGTAGACGTGTTGTTGTAAACTCAATGTGCCAGGCACAGATGGCAATGATTTCACAACCATTACAACACAACATTTTCAAATTTATTGCAAGCATACATTGTACCAATCACTGATAGAATCCTCCATTACACTGGACAAAACAAGCAAGATGGCTTTTACCACACAAGCAAACATTATTAATGCATTTTAATAATCTATATGTGCATAAATATCTCTTTGTTATCTTACTTGAATATTTAAAGTCTTGCATGATAAATTATGATAGTTTCCCATTGTAGATATCTTCTCAACCAGAACCTCATAGTGTATGGTATCTCCTCATTCATTCACTGTGGTGTGGAAAGTGCCTGACAAAGTATTTCTGTTTTTTTTAGTCGGCCACATTCTCATGTATATATCACTGACACTTGCTTCCATTTATGTTTTATGAAGCTTTTTCATCTGTTGACCTCTTATCTCTTCACATAGCAAAACGATGAATTTAAATGTTTTTCTTGAATCTGTACCAATTATGTCCACCAAATCCACCTTAAAATTAAACAACTTTTAGAACTACAAAGAGGTCAAAGAGATCTCAAAATAACGAACTTAAACAATTAGGCCCTCAGCAGCTAGGTTCCTTATAAAAAGAAGCGTGTATTCTCATCGCAATTGTAATTCTAATAGTTATCGCATAATTCCAAGTTTTGTTGCTCTGAAAACTACAATCACAATACGATCAATGCAACACCACGCAATGTCCTGGAGCTAATACTATTATCATCAGATATTCACGGGAATTTCGGCGTCCTAGCAACAACAATAGCGGCGCGAAATTTAAAATTTGTCTTGCGTCATAGAGGACTTAGCGTGCGTAAAAAAATTTTTCCAACTCACCACGAGAAAAACAGCAATTTACGTAAGTACATTGTATTTTTAATGTTGCTTTTACTTTGACATGAAAATACAGGCTATTTATAACTAAACAGCTTTAAAAAAGCTGAAAGTGCTATATTTTATGTCACAATTGCCATTGCAGTGGATATTATCACAATAACAATTTTATCCTTTACAGGTTCACTTCAAATAGATAGTTTTCCTACTACTGATACTGTAAGTTCATGTATTTATTTCTGTGTTTCTGCCTGTCTTTAGTCTCTTCCCTTCATTGTAAAAAGATAATTATTATTGATTTTCTGCAAAAATAGTGTCATATTAATACATTAAAAGTATATATTAGTGTTACATTAAGAGAACCCTACAGGCAAATTCAAACAACTAATACCCTATTAACTCACCTTTCATTGACTGACAATGACAATATATTTATTTATAGTGTTAACATGGATAGTGACAATGAATTTGCCATTGAAAATGAGCTTGACAATGCACTTCTGGGTGATATTCCCAAGAATGTGCAAAATGAGCCCACACTCATTCATTGTGGTGAGGAAACAGAGGTGCAATTGAAATTACCTTCATCTTTATATGATAAATTTAATAAATGCTGTGAATACAAGGTTATCCAACTGCTTTACAAGCACAAACACAAACACAATTGTATCATATCTTTTAACAACATTGAGTCACTCTTCTAATTCACCTATTGGTCGTAGCTCTTCACTTCAAAGATGTATCCACACTGAGAAAGAATGTGGCAACAAATTTAACACAATTAAAAGAACTCCAAGTTCAATTTTGTGAGCCTTGAAGGGAGGCACCTCTCTAAAAATGAATTAGCGTGAGTTGCAATGCTAAATACCACCTCATCCGTTCGTAAAACATATCGCTCACTTTAAAATCTTTCTGAAACAATGTATTCTTTCCTACAGCACATCTAAGGAAATAAGAATAAAAATTCTTAACAAAACAGATTCAAAAAAATAAAAAAGAAACAAAAAAAATAAACAAAAAATGAAGAAAAAACAAGGTGCATGTGGGCAGACGTGCAACGAAGAAATTTATGTTAATTAGGGGCAGAGACACAAGGTAAATGTAACTGTAATTGTAATTGTGTTAATGTTTGTCTTTTGTTCGTTTTCTTCCACTGTTATTTGTTTGTTTTGTTTAATTGTTAAACGTGTACAAGGGTACATTTGCATACCAATTAGTAATAATAAATTGCGAAAATAATAACAAGACTATTACCTTTGAAAAAACCATGCATTTCGCCAAAAGTACCTTTAAACTCTTCTTTAACATCCTGTGACACAAACCGTAACAATTTGCAAGAAATGTACTTCAAAAACCCGTCTTTATGAATGAATTAGATGGCCTTTCGCATGCGTCATGGGCTCCTTTATTTCAAACTTACCAAAAGAAGAGCAGTTAACAATTCCCTTCTTTGACATCGGCACCCACACAAATTATGCACTACCTAAAATTCACGAATAATAGATGTAATAAAACGTAAGAAGCAAACAATCTTATCTCATTTTCCAAGCAGACAATGTATCTCAACTCTAGCATCCGTCTTTTTAAATGTGGCCTACCTCAAGGGATTTTATGAAATACTATATTTCCTCAAGTCTTATACGCTGGGAAAATGAATCAAAACCTTCACAAAAACCCTACAGATTCATTTTAAAGATGTAACTTAAAAGATCGCAATGATATAAAACGATGTGCAAAACCTACTTACCATCGCCAGTGACCCAGTGCAAGAGCAGAAAAGACGAAAGGAAGGACGCAATGCCAGCATGTTCTTTGCTGAGTTCAGTCTTCTCTTCTCTTCTTCATGGGTTGGGTCTGGGCTGGGTTAATGTTAGCCAATCAAGCTCAATCAGATAATCACGTCCAAACGAGGCTGCATAACAATAGAATTTGCTGTATGATTTTGATTTATGCTATGTTTCGTCAACGTAGCAATTTATCATGCTGGTCGTGGTGGTTCCTGTCCAAATATTCGTTTCCCAAATCTTGGATCGAAACGGAACTTAATGCTGAAATAAGAGAAAGTAAAGCTGAGAGAAACATTCATTTCGCCGCAGCTCAGGAGTAAGTAGCCTTTATTTTTTAGTTTCACCCCATTCAAGTTCTCATATAATTGCTTAGGCCAATTGCATTTCACTCATTGTTTGTTAAAATATAGTTTCTTGAGGCCAAAATTGACAACTCCACTTATGTTTCATGGCTTTTATATTTAATAATTGGGAAAGAGTGTTTAATGCTGTACCCAAATGTTTCAGTGGCTTTGATTTTCTTAAAATATTTTCGTTGACGGTTCTTTTCATTTGTGGCTGCCTTCTTTGCCTTACCAGCCAAGCCCAATACTCTTATGAAACTCCTTTCCCCATGCAATTCCCATCCCATTGATGATGATTATGAAGTATTTTTGCATTCGTTATCCACGGTGTCTGGTGCTTATCCTTATGTTCTATATGATTGAAACTAACGTAAAACCCAATCCCACCCGTGGAAATCTTTTGTCGTGTTGCAAGAGTCACACTTAATTTTTGCTGTCAGGGCTTTTAATATATTCTTAATACTACGTTACAATACAGTGAAAAAGTCACAATT
>RQOL01000369.1:0-64067 GCA_013076295.1 Sanderia malayensis
GGAGAATAACAAATGCAAGAAACGATTTCCGAAAGATCGCACTGCCGAAACACAAGTCAATGCGAATGGTTATCCCCTCTACAGACGACGCTGTCGTCACCCAGTCAATCTGGAAGATCGACTTCTAGATGATACATGGGTTGTGCCACATAATCGCCATCTTCTACTCAAGTATCAGTGTCACATTAATCTCGAAATATGTAGCACTGTGAAGTCCGTGAAATATATTTTCAAATATATTCATAAGGACAAGACATGGCACACGTGGAAATTCTCGAAGGACAGCAGGAGCAAGTACCTCAAGATATTGAGCACGATGAAGTACGCCAATACATCAACGCTCGGTATATTGGACCACACGAAGCTGTTCACAGAATATTCCAATTTCCATGCACGAGAAAAGTCACACTATAAACGTCTGCATGTTCATCTACCTGATCAGCAGACCGTATACTTTCAGGATAATGGAAGGGTCGAACAATTACAAAACATCAATGAAAAAACCACACTGACGTCTTGGTTTGAATTGAATGCACAGACCCGGCTGCACGCCAATATCTCTATCACGAAATTCCTGAACACTATGTTTCAACGAGCGCACCAAAACATGGAAAGCAAGACAGCGGAGAACAATGCCTGTCATAGGCAGAATATATCAAGTTCACCCACGACCATGTGAGCAAAGATTCGCACTGAGACTATTGCTTCTCCATAAACGAGGTGCCACGTCGTTTGAAATCTTCGCACGATAGAAGGAACCTATGCAATTCCTTCAAAGACGCAGCTTTAGCTCTAGGTCTCTTGGAAGATGATGCTGAAATCATACGCTGTTTGGAGGAGGCAGTTATTTTTAACATGCCAATACAACTGAGACAGTTGTTTGCAACATTACCCCTTTTTCAAACACCTTCTGATATCGCAGCACTCTTTAACATGTTCAAAGAAGCATTGAGTGAAGATTTTGTACGGCGTGATCAACTCAATCATCCAGATATGGCCGTAGCTTTGAAGACCGACACATGTATCAATGTCTACATGACATTGATGAAAATTTGAAAGTACATGGTCAATCGATCACTAATTATGCTGACCTTCCTCAACTTCCAGCCGACTATGTCATTCCTGAACGAGGTACTAATGTGTTAATTTCAAATATGTACTGTATTAGTACGAATATAATAATGTATTCTAACATCGTGCAGACAAGGGCATTTACGTATTTTTGGACATTTATTCTCCTGCTTTTCTTTCCAATTTTATTGCAATATATTTCACTTATTATTACAGAGGAAGATGACATCGATGTTGGCAATGCCAGAGAGGAAGGAGAACGAATGCTGGCCGCATTGAACCCTGAAAAGGCGAGCCATATACACGGGAATCACTGATGCTATCAACGCGCAATCCGAACAAAACTGTCACTTTGTTGACGGGCCGGCTGGAACCGGCAAAACTTTCCTTTACAACACGTTGGTTCACAATCTGCAAGCCAATGGACATAAAGTTCAGTGCATGGCGTGGTCAGGAATTGCTGCAACGCTGCTCATAAATGGTAGAACGTCACATTCTACCTTTCAAATTCCTATACCACTTCAAGCTGAATCAGCGTGTAATGTCAAGAGACAGAGCAGGAGAGCACAGGTATTGCGCGAAACTACTCTCTTTATATGGGATGAAGCTTCCATGATTCCCGCACTTGCATTACAAGCAGTCGACCGACTGCTTCGAGACATTACACATGTCGACAGACCATTTGGTGGCAAGTTCATGCTACTTGGTGGCGACTTCAGATAGGTTCTACCTGTCGTCACGAAAGCAGGAAGGGAAAGAATTGTAGCAGAGACTCTAAAATCACACCAGATCGTTGATCTATGGACAAAGTTTCAGCAGCATCGCTTACACACCAACATGAGAGCCGTTCAAGATGATTCATACCGTGAATTCTCAGAATGGCTTCTCAGACTTGGCAACAAGCAAGAAGCACACGATGCACTGGACAACGTAATTCTGCCACAACAGATATGCACTTCATCTAAAGAAGACATGCTGAACTTCATTTTTCCCAGGCCGAACACACCAGATTCACACCTAATGATGGATCCTGTAACAATGTCTGAACGCTGTTGTCTGACTCCAAAGAATGACTTATCACATCAAGTAAACGACTTAATTTTGGACAGACTTCAAACACCCGAAAGAACTTATTACAGCACAGACAGTGTTGTCACAGACGCTCCAGATGAGGAAGAGGCCTACCCCATTGAATTTCTCAACCAACTCACTCCGAATGGAATGCCGTTGCACAGACTTAAACTCAAGGTAGGAAGAGTACAATCTTTCATCCCATTAACAATAAATTATTATGTGCAAAGGTGGTGCACCATAAAAAAAGCATCAATAATGACAATAATATTCATTGCCTTAGGTTGGTGCAACGATCATTCTTCTGCAGAATCTCAATCCAAAGAAAGGTCTTTGCAACGGAACAAGACTCATAGTTCGGCATCTCCGACATCACGTTATCACAGCAGAGATCATTACCAAGGAGCACAGAGGACAACGGGTCATGATTCCCAAGATCACAGTCTCCACTCAGGACACGGAAATGCCGTTCAAAATGAAACGCCGACAGTTTCCAGTCAGACTTGCATACTGCTTGACAATCAACAAGGCACAGGGGCAATCCCTGAGGTATGTTGGTTTGTACTTACCTGAGCCCGTGTTCACACATGGTCAATTATATGTGGCCATGTCCAGAGCAACATCATTTAACGGGCTCAAAGTATACCTCCCAGAGGAAACACACAGGAAAACAAAGAACATTGTTTTCCAGGAAGTCCTGTAAAGGCTTCATTTTAGAGCGACCATCTGCACAGTTGCTCTACAGAGGGCTGCCTACCAAAACGCACATACACACATTCAAGGGTACGGGTATTGTGTGTCAACGCAGATCACGTCGCACATAAGTGTGATGTACAGCCATTACTGGCACCTTTCTAGAATGCATTCATTCTAGATAACACTGATCTGCGGAGACCAACTGGACATTACACCCTCCACATGTCCAGGGGTGACTGCACCACACACAGCAGTCGGCACAGTCCTGAATCCTGCGTAGCGCCCGATTATTCAAAGAATACATTCACGCCGTGGCAGAGATGTATGCTTGCTGAGAGTGAAGTGCTATTGAAGAATCCAAATTGAGGTACTGTCATTTTGCTAAAGACGTCACTTAACCCATCAATTTTGCAACCTGAACTACGGATTGTATGGATCAATTTTTATGGATATTGACAATTCACCAATTTTAATAGTAGACTATATCATGACTCAACCTTTCGCATTCGTTCTTCGCATACAATACAAATATTTATCCACGTCCTTTCAAAACATGTTTTTTGTACTGCATTGTATATCTTTCAGATCTTCCGCATTAATAATAAGGTTTTTAAATTAGCGATTTATATTTTCAATACAAGATTGCCAGGACTGTAATTTTATCTATCGTTACAGTTTAAATATTCATATATTTGTGTATTTGTCCCATATAAATCTCCATTCAATAATATCATAACAAAATTTATTGACTTCGTTTTTAATTAGATGCATTTCTGCTAATATCATTGAAACGAGGCGACACTTCTGTCTCCCATTTCAAACGCCTTTGTGCTGTCTATGTATGATTTTCATCTATGTTATGTCTCATCATCGCACTATTGTTGCCTGTCGGGTTTAAGTTTCTGTCTGCCAACAAATGGCATCGAGTCGGATTTTGTTGCTGAACTCAATGCAATTATACCTCATAAAGCCTTCCTGGCTCAAAGGAAACAACTACCTTGCTGTTCATCAAAGGTAAGTCAGGTTCATTTTCATTTTGGACAATCAAACAATGGATATTTAAATTTATAAGCCAATTTTATACTGAAATTAGAGAAAATAAAACTCATGTATACCCTTATTGACATAAAGGAAACAACTAGGCTGCTATGAATCAGAGGTCAACAATCTATATTTTCACGTTCATCCCTTTGAATTTCATATGTTATGTGGAAATTGCTTACCTTAGGCCATTTCTATTCAACTCACGGTTTACATATAGTTTGTTAGCCAAGAATTCTGGAAATTCTCCAATATTTTTTTCACTTCTTTGTTTTCAGAAAAAATGTACATTGCTCTACCAACATCTTCCTGGGGTTTTTATTTCCGTGAATATAGTTCCTAACCAATTTATTGACTTTGTGGCTGCCTTCTTTGTTTTTACAAGCAAAGCTCATTCATATCCCAACATGAACCTGCTTTCAATTTCTGTTTATCCAAGATGTTTAATTGTTGTAATGTACATGAAGGAAACCAGTGGAAGTCAAGTTCAAGCCCTGAGAAAAATCCACACTTTATTTACTTACCACCTTCCTCATTGCACATGCATTGCATATCTCTTTTGTCTACCACAGTCATTAATGCTCTTTTCCTATTTTTGTACAGATTCATTTAGTCAAGGGTAATGGAAAATTCAATCAATGGTTCAAAATGTTCTCTTCAAATTATTTCCCAACTCAGGTATAATATTCAAGGTATGATGCTCTCCGTTCCATATGAATCAATTAATGCACCTTGCTTAAAAAGCAGACTCAATAGATAAGGGCTCAATAATATTTCTACATTGACTACCACTAAATGTTTTCTTAACAAATCACTTACAGTATTCTAAACCTGCAGGTACTTAATTCTTCCTCATTGTCACTTAATCATGTTCGTTATCAGGCAGATGTGTTATTGTAAACTCAGTGTGCCAGGCACAGACGGCAATGATTTCACAACCATTACAGCACAACATTTTCAAATATAGTGAGAAGCATACATTGTATCAATCACTGATAGAAACCTCCATTACACTGGACAAAACAAGCTATGATGGCTCTTACCACACAAGCAAACATTATTAATGCATTTTAATAATCTATATCTGCATAAATATGTCTTTGTTATCTTACTTGAATATTGAGATTCTTGCATGATAAGTTGTGATAGTTTCCCATTGTAGATATCTTTTTAACCAGAACCTCATAATGTATGCTGTCTCCTCATTAATAGTGTATGGTGTCTCCTCATTCATAAGGACACCTGTGAAAGTGCTTGACAAAGTATTTCTGTTTTTTTTAGTCAACAACATTCTAATTGTATATATCATTGGCACTTGCTTATGTTTTCAGTATATAGACACTGTATTACACGAACTGTAATACCATCTTACAATGTGTCTTATATCATAAAGAGCTTTGCCATACAATTAACATGCAAGCACACAAACTCATTGAATCCTCAGAACAATTACAACATAATGGCAACTTGAAGTTACAAACTTTTTTATAACGAACCTACATGTATAAGATAGAAAACTTAAGGAACGTTTACTACTACAGGCCAAATCACTAAGCCATCTTTTCATTTTGAGTATATTAATATTTCCGCATAATTTAAAATTAGGAAGCCGGTTCCATTGATTTTCAGTACTTTTACATTATATGAAGCTTCTTCATGTGTTAACCTCTCATCTTTTCACGTAGCAAAACGATGAATTTGATTGCTTTTCTTGCGTCTCTACTAATTATGTCCACCAAATGCCCAACTTAAAATTAAAGAACTTTTACAACTACTGAGTGGTCAAAGAGATCTCAAAATAACGAACTTAAACAACTAGGCCCTCACCTAGGTTCCTTATATGTATTCTCATCCCAATTGTAATTCTAATAGTTATCGCATAATTACAAGTTTTGTTGCTCTTGAAAACTACAATCACAATACAATCAATGCAGCACAGCACGACGTAATCTCCTGCAGCTAATACTGGTATCATCAGATTTTCACGGCAATTTCGGCGTCCTAGCAACAACAATAGCGGCGCGAAATTTAAAATTTTTCTTGCGTCATAGAGGACATAGCGTGCGTAAAAATTTTTTCGCATTCACAACAAGCAAAACAACAATTCACGTAAGTACATGTATTTTTAATGTTCCTTTTACTTTCAAAAGAAAATACAGGCTATTCATAACTAAATAGCTTTAAAAAAACTCAAGCTGCTATATTTTATGTCACAATTGCCATTGCAGTGGATATTTTCACAATATTATAACAATTTTATCCTTTACAGGTTCACCTGAAATAGATAACTTTTGGAACTATACTGTTACCGTAAGTTCACGAATTTATTTCTGTGTTTTCTGCCTGCCTTTAGTCTCTCCCTTTCATTGTAAGAAAGATAATTATTATTCATTTTCTGCACAAAATAGAACTGTTTCATATTAATACATTAAAAGTATATATTATTGTTACATTAAGAGAACAGTAGAGGCAAATTGAAACAAGTGATAGCCTATTAAGTCACCTTTGACTGACAATGACAATATATTTATATATAGTGTAAGCATGGATAGTGAAATGCAGCTTGCCATGATTAATGAGCCTGCAGCAGTTGAGCCTGCAGCAGTTGAGCCTGAAGTGGCGAAGGAACCCACAGTGGTTTATTGTGGTGAGGAAACTGAGGTAACATTGAAAAATACTATCATCCATATATTGATAAATCTATATAAATGTCATGCATATATTATCAAACTGCTTTACAAGGAAACACAATTGTATCCTATGTGAGTCACTGTTTTTAATATATTGTTCTCATATTAATCCTAGCTAATTGACTTTACTAATATTGGCTCACTAAAAAGGCAATGTGCCTTCAAATTCAGTGCCATTCACAGAGGCACCAAGTTTCACTTCGTTAGCACCGAAGGCAGGCATTTAACGAAGGAAGAAATAGCGTAAGTTGCAATGCAAAATTCCCATCTCATCTGTGAAACATACCAATAAATAATATAATATACAATAATTAATGGAGGCTTCATCCCATATGAAGAAAGTAATAATATGTTAATATATTAATATATATCTAGCAAAGGATGAAATAGCGCAAGTTGCAATGCTAAATTCCCATCTCATCTGTGAAACATACCAATAAATAATATAATATACAATAATTAATGGAGGCTTCATCCCATATGAAGAAAGTAATAATATGTTAATATATTAATATATATTTAGCAAAGGATGAAATAGCGCAAGTTGCAATGCTAAATTCATATCTCATCTGTGTCTATAACATATTGCTTACTTTTAACTCCTTCTGTAGCAGTGTGTTCTTCTCAACAGGACATCTGAGGAAATAAATATAAAAATCTTGAAAAAAAAAAACTTCAAAAAAGAAAAAAATACACAAAAAAAAAGAAACAAAGAAAAAGTGCAAGCCCTTACCAGATGCATGTGGGCAGAAGTGCCCACAACAGAAATTTTATCTTTGGTAAGGGGCAGACAGGGACAGTTGTAGTTGTAGTTGTTCTTCGTGATATCATGTTCGTGTTTGTGTTTTGTTCGTATTGTTTCAATGTTATTTGTTTGTTTTGTTCTATAGTTATTACGATGTATTAAATTAGAACAGTAGATTAAAATAATAATTAATAATAATAACATTGCAAAAATAACCACAAGACTTCTACCTTTGAAATTCATGCATTTCGCCAACATATATATTTCGCCAAGAAATATTCATCACCAACAGTACCTTTCACATCCTGTGACACAAGCCCTAAAAATTTGCAAGAAATGTATTTCAAAAACGCGTCTTTATAAATGAACTACATGGCCTTTCGCATGTGTCATCGGCTCCCATATTTCAATACTTACTTACCCAGTCAACAGTTGCCTTCATTGACATCACATCACACAAATTATGCACTACCTAAAATTCAAGAATAATACATGTACTATAACATAAGCAGCACAGAATCTTATCTCATTTTCCAATGCAGAAAATGTATCTTAACTCTATCATCCGTTTTTTCTTAAATGTGGCCTACTCTCAAGGGATTTTATAAAATACTATATTTCCTCAAGCCTTATACGCTGCGAAAATGAATGAAAACCTTCATAGAAACGCTACAGATTTATTTTAAAGATGTAACTTCAACGATCACAATGATATAAAACGATGTGCAAAACCTACTTACCATCGCCAGTGCCCCAGTGAACGAGCAGAAAAGAAGAAAGGAAGGATGCAATGCCAGCATGTTCTTTGTTCAGTTCAATTCTCTTTTCATGGGCTGGGTTTGGGCTGCGTTGATTGTTAGCCAATCCAGCTCAATCACAAAATTATGTCAAAACGAGGCTGCATAACAATACAATATGTTGTGTGATTTTGATTTATGCTATGTTTCGTCAACGTAGCAATTTATCATGCCGCCGGTTGTGCTCTCCGAATATTCGTTTCCCAAATTGTGGATCGCAACGGACCTTGATGCTGAAATAAGAGAAAGTAAACCTGAAAGAAACATTCATTTTGCCGCAGCTCAGGAGTAAGTAGTGTTTATTTTTAGTTTCACCCTATTCAAGTTCCCATATAATTGCTTAGGCCAATTGTGTTTCACTCACTGATAACATATAGTTTCTTGAGGCCAAAATTGACAACTCAATTCAATTCATTTCAATTCAAGCTTTAATTACAGGTGAAAAATAAACATAGACATTATGATTAAGGATAAGCTTTGGACACCTGAAAAAAACTCAAGAGAGCTATCAACTCCGCTTATGTTTCATGGCTTTTTATATTTCATGTTTTGGGAAAGAGTGTTTCACGCTGTACCCACATATTCCAGTGGCTTTAATTTGTTTATAATATTTTTGTTTACGATTCTTTTCACTTTGTGGCTGCCTTCTTTGCCTTACCAGCCAAGCCCAATACACCTGTGAAACTCCTTTCACCGTGCAATTCCCATCCCATTCATGATGATCATGAAGTACTTTTGCATTCGTTATCCACCGTCTACGGTGCTTATACTTATGTTCTATATAAAGCTTTTTTGTGCCAATTGCATTACATGATCTGTTTGGTCTGTGATGTCATACTGTAATGTCATAACATACTCATCAATATTCATTTCTTTATTTCTTTTCATATTGACATACATTCAATCAACATGAACAATTTTTCACTAAGAGCATATTTAACTCCCAACAGCTATGTTATCCAAATCTAATTCTTTATCAACCTTGATAGTAATATACCAACATGTTAAATATAATATAATTTGTCTCTTTCACGTTGTAGATCTACTGATATACATCTTTGTGCAAATGCAAGTATTGGAGGCTATATACCTATTGCTTTATTAAAAATCAATGCGTCAGTATCATCTTATCATGGAAACAAAACCATACCTCTGTAAGTCAACATTAATTTAAATTCTGGATGCCCATCATAGATCATCCTTTACTGTTCATATTAGCTTAACAAATGTAGCGTGCCGCTATTGTAGATTGCGGCATTCGTTGTAAGTATTGCCGCCAATAAGGCCGGCACTTAATGACACTTGATATTTTCTTATAACACTAAATATCTTCTTCTTATTTACTTTTAATACCTTCCTCGGCAGCCTTATAATATGTATATGAATTAGAATTGAACCTTGTACCCTAAGTAAATATATAACTTGGAGCTGAGCGTTAAAGAATCAGAATTATACAGTTACTGCTTAGAACGGTTGTCGTTTTGTGCTTGTTCTTCTCTCTGCGAATCCTAAACGCTACACAAAGAACCACAGCCAAGTCTCAATGGATGCACTCAACTAACAGCAGGCTAATTGTTGTTGTCCCTAAAACAAAACAAACTTTGATGTTGCATCTTATCTACTATAATAACATCAGTATGAGGCTTATCTCATAAGAACGAGGATTTCAAATGAAAACGAGGCTGATCGCTAAAACTAATTTTCATGCATGTTAAACACTACAATCGTGACAATAGATAGACAGGGGAGCCAGGGCGAGCCAAACCACTGTACTTGGGGTGGCAAAGGGCATGAGCGTTAGCGAATGCAGCGCACGAAGTGCGCCAACCACATTAAACTTTTTTTACTTGAGGGACTCCGGGAAGCGAGCGTAGCGAGCGCCTCCGGCTAGTCTCTATTATATAATCTATGTCGACACGTGACCCGCCGACTGTGAACAATGCCCATTGTCTTTTGAACAATCGACGTTCGAAAAAACAATGGGATCAAAGGAGCGGGCGTTGCCACTCAAAGGCTTTTTTCCTGCGGGTCAATAAGGGTGCAAATTGGTATGGAAATGATCGCTGCGTTGTGCTGATGAAACTAAAGCTTTCCGCTAATTTCTAACCCCAGCGGTTCGGGAGTTATGGCCCATTTTGTGTTCCGACCTTCTAGAAAGTTCCGAGGACCGAGTTAATGAGATGCAAAACGAGCAGGGAGAAGCACGTGTTTTTTCGGTTGAACGGGCGGCAAGTTGCTCGGGTTTAAACGTGAATAGGTGCCGGAAATCAATTGCAAAGACGTGTCAATTGTTGTTAGGACCTGTGGAGACAATTGGAGGACAATTATTTCAAGGTATTTCCTTTATTCAATTGTTTTTTGCTGAAAATAGCACGAGTTTTGTTTTGTTTTAACTCACGTTTTTCTTTCGACTCGAGGGCCTAACCAAAACACGAAGACAATTTTGATTTTCTCGGGTCGTTCTGGGCCGATTTTCTCCATTTAAACTTTCGATAACTGTTTATTTACCCAAGAACTAAAGTTATGTGGCTTTGTTTTTTTTCTTTTGTCGATTTTCCTCTGATTTTGGACAGTTTTGGCCGAGTTTGGGTTTTCCTGGAAAACACGAAATTTTCAAGCAACACGCGTGTGCTTTGCATTTGCGAAAATTATTTTTTAACCTGCCAAAACTTTGTTTTTTTCACCCAAATACTTTCGATAAATGTTCGTCAAGCTATTAGCTTCATTTTGATATTTTCGTGGGTTCTGTGGGACGAAAATTTGCCACAATAACTTAATTTGAAAGTTTTAGTGTTTTTAAAGTACGTTGATGAATTCATTTTTTCACTTAGGAAGAAACGGCTTTTAGGGGGGCGGCAGGGTGGGCGCTGGGTGGTCGCTTGCCAGGGGGAAGTAAGGGAGGGTGTGTATGGTAGGGTATGTATCGTAGGGTATGTATCGTAGGGTATGTATCGTAGGGTATGTATTGTAGGGTATTTATTGTAGGGTATGTATTGTAGGGTATGTATTGTAGGGTATGTATTGTAGGGTATGTATCGTAGGGTATGTTATGTAGAGTATGTATTGTAGGGTATGTATCGTAGGGTATGTTATGTAGAGTATGTATTGTAGGGTATGTATTGTAGGGTATGTATTGTAGGGTATTTATTGTAGGGTATGTATTGTAAGGTATGTACTGTAGGGTATGTATTGTAGGGTATGTATTGTAGGGTATGTTATGTAGGGTATGTGTTGTAGGGTATGTATTGTAATGTATGTTATGTAGGGTATGTGTTGTAGGGTATGTATTGTAGGGTATGTATCGTAGGGTATGTATCGTAGGGTATGTATTGTAGGGTATGTATCGTAGGGTATGTATCGTAGGGTATGTATGTATGTATGTATTGTAGGGTATTTATTGTAGGGTATGTATTGTATGGTATTTATTGTAGGGTATGTATTGTAGGGTATTTATTGTAGGGTATGTATTGTATGGTATTTATTGTAGGGTATGTATTGTCGGGTATGTATAGTAGGGTATGTTATGTAGGGTATGTATTGTAGGGTATGTATTGTAGGGTTTGTTTTTTAGGGTATGTATTGTAGGGTATGTATTGTAGGGTATGTATTGTAGGGTATGTATTGTAGGGTATGTATTGTAGGGTATGTATTGTAGGGTATGTATTGTAGGGTATGTATTGTAGGGTATGTATTGTAGAGTATGTATTGTAGGGTTTGTATTGTAGGGTATTTATAGTAGGGTATGTATTGTAGGGTATGTATTGTAGGGTATGTATTGTAGGGTATGTATTGTAGGGTATGTATTGTAGGGTATGTATTGTAGGGTATGTATGTATGTATCGGCATGAGCGGAGCGAATGCAGCGCGCGAAGCGCGCCAACCAGATTAAGCTTTATCTACTTGACGGGCTCCGGGGAGGGAGCGAAGTGACCGAACCCGGCCCATGTATGTATGTATGTATGTATGTATGTATGTATGTATGTAGGTATGTATGTATGTAGGTATGTAGGTATGTATATATGTATGTATGTATGTATGGGCATGAGCGGAAGCGAATGCAGCGCGCGAGAGCGCCAACCAGATTAGGCTTTGTCTACTTGACGGGCTCCGGGGAGGGAGCGGAGCGACCGAACCCGGCCCATGTATGTATGTATGTATGTATGTATGTATGTAGGGTATGTATGTATGTATGTATGTATGTATGTATGTATGTATGTATGTATGTATTTATGTATTTATGTCTGTATGTATGGGCATGAGCGGGAGCGAAGGCAGCGCGCGAAGCGCGCCAACCACATTAAACTTTTGTTGCTTGGGGGGCTCCGGGGAGGGAGCGTAGCGACCGGGCCCCCGGCTAGTCTCTGTTATATAATCTACGTCGACACGTGACCCAGAGGCGCTGAACAATGGGCTATTGTTTCTCGAACAATCGACGTTCGAGCAAACAATGGGATCAAAGGAGCGGGCGTTGCCAGTGAAAGGCTTTTTTTCTGGCGGTCAATAAGGGTGCAAATTGGTATGAAAATGATCGATGCATTGTGCTGATGAAACTAAAGCTTTCCGCTAATCTCTAACCCCAGCGGTTCGGGAGTTATGGCCCATTTTGTGTTCCGACCTTCTAGAAAGTTCCGAGAATGGAGTTGATGAGATGCAAAGCGAGCAGGGAGAAGCACGTGTTTTTTTGGTTGAACGGGCGGCAAGTTGCTCGGGTTTAAACGTGAATACGTGCCGGAAATCAATTGTAAAGACGTGTCAATTGTTGTCAAGACCTGTGGAGACAATTGGTGGACAATTATTTCAAGGTATTTCCTTTATTTCATTGTTTTTGGCTGAAAATAGCACGAGTTTTGTTTTGTTTCACCTCACGTTTTTTGTGTTGAGGCAAGGGCCTAACCAAAACACGAAGACAATTTTGATTTTCTAGGGTCGTTCTGGGCCAATTTTCTCCATTTAAATTTTCGATAACTGTTTATTTACACCAGAACTAAAGTTATATTGCTTTGTTTTTATTGTTTTGTTGATTTTCCTCTGTTTTTGGACAGTTTTAGTCAAGTTTGGGTTTTGCTGGAAAACACGAAATTTTCAAGCAACACGCGTGTGTTTTGCATTTGCGAAAATTAATTTTTAACCTGCCAAAACTTTGTTTTTTCGGCCAAATACTTTCGATAAATGTTCGCCAAGCTATTAGCTTCATTTTGATATTTTCGTGGGTTCTGTAGGACGAAAATTCGCCACGTTAATTTAATTTGAAAGTTTTAGTGTTTTTAAAGTACCTTAATGAATTCATTTTTTCACTTTCAGAAGAAACAGCTTTTAGGGGGCGACAGGGTGGGCGCTGAGTGGTCGCTTGCCAGGGGGAAGTATGGTAGGGTATGTATTGTAGGGTATGCATTGTAGGGTATGTTATGTAGGGTATGTATTGTAGGGTATGTATTGTAGGGTATTTATTGTAGTGTATTTATTGTAGGGTATGTATTGTAAGGTATTTATTGTAGGGTATGTATTGTAGGGTATGTATTGTAGGGTATGTATTGTAGGGTATGTATTGTAGGGTATGTTATGTAGGGTATGTGTTGTAGGGTATGTATTGTAGGGTATTTATTGTAGGGTATTTATGGTAGGGTATTTATTGTAAGGTATTTATTGTAGGGTATGTATTGTAGGGTATGTATTATAGGGTATGTTATGTAGGGTATGTGTTGTAGGGTATGTATTGTAGGGTATTTATTGTAGGGTATTTATTGTAGGGTATGTATTGTAGGGTATTCATTGTAGGGTTTGTATTGTAGGGTATGCATTGTAGGGTATGTTATGTAGGGTATGTATTGTAGGGTATGTATTGTAGGGTATTTATTGTAGTGTATTTATTGTAGGGTATGTATTGTAAGGTATTTATTGTAGGGTATGTATTGTAGGGTATGTATTGTAGGGTATGTATTGTAGGGTATGTATTGTAGGGTATGTTATGTAGGGTATGTGTTGTAGGGTATGTATTGTAGGGTATTTATTGTAGGGTATTTATGGTAGGGTATTTATTGTAAGGTATTTATTGTAGGGTATGTATTGTAGGGTATGTATTATAGGGTATGTTATGTAGGGTTTGTGTTGTAGGGTATGTATTGTAGGGTATTTATTGTAGGGTATTTATTGTAGGGTATGTATTGTAGGGTATTTATTGTAGGGTTTGTATTGTAGGGTATGTATTGCAGGGTATGTATTTTAGGGTATGTATCGTAGGGTATGTATTGTAGGGTATGTATTGTAGGGTATGTATGTATGTATGTGTTGTAGGGTATGTATTGTAGGGTATTTATTGTAGGGTATTTATTGTAGGGTATGTATTGTAGGGTATTCATTGTAGGGTTTGTATTGTAGGGTATGCATTGTAGGGTATGTTATGTAGGGTATGTATTGTAGGGTATGTATTGTAGGGTATTTATTGTAGTGTATTTATTGTAGGGTATGTATTGTAAGGTATTTATTGTAGGGTATGTATTGTAGGGTATGTATTGTAGGGTATGTATTGTAGGGTATGTATTGTAGGGTATGTTATGTAGGGTATGTGTTGTAGGGTATGTATTGTAGGGTATTTATTGTAGGGTATTTATGGTAGGGTATTTATTGTAAGGTATTTATTGTAGGGTATGTATTGTAGGGTATGTATTATAGGGTATGTTATGTAGGGTATGTGTTGTAGGGTATGTATTGTAGGGTATTTATTGTAGGGTATTTATTGTAGGGTATGTATTGTAGGGTATTTATTGTAGGGTTTGTATTGTAGGGTATGTATTGCAGGGTATGTATTTTAGGGTATGTATCGTAGGGTATGTATTGTAGGGTATGTATTGTAGGGTATGTATGTATGTATGTATGTATGTATGTATGTATGTATGTATGTATGTATGGGCATGAGCGAGGGCGAATGCAGCGCGCGAAGCACGCCAACCACATTAGACCTTTGTTGCTTGGGGGGCTCCGGGGAGGGAGCGTAGTGACCGAACCCGGCCCATGTATGTATGTATGTATGTATGTAGGTATGTATGTATGTATGTATGTATGTATGTATGTATGTATGTATGTATGTATGTATGTATGTATGTATGTATGTAGGTATGTATGTATGTATGTATGTATGTATGTATGTATGTATGTATGTATGTACGTATGTATGTATGGGCATGAGCGGGAGCGAATGCAGCGCGCGAAGCGCGCCAACCACATTAAACTGTTGTTGCTTGGGGGGCTCCAGGGAGGGAGCGTAGCGACAGGGCCCCCGGCTAGTCTCTATTATATAATTTACATCGACACGTGACCCGGAAGCGCTGAACAATGGGCTATTGTTTGGTGAATAATCGACGTTCGACCAAACAATGGGATCAAAGGAGCGGGCGTTGCCAGTCAAAGGCTTTTTTTCTGGGGGTCAATAAGGGTGCAAATTGGTATGGAAATGATCGCTGCATTGTCCTGATGAAACTAAAGCTTTCCGCTAATTTCTAACCCCAGCGGTTCGAGAGTTATAGCCCTTTTTTTGTTCCGACCTTCTAGAAAGTTCCGAGGACGGAGTTAATGAGATGAAAAACGAGCAGGGAGAAGCACGTGTTTTTTAGTTGAACGGGCGGCAAGTTGCTCGGGTTTAAACGTGAATACGTGCCGGAAATCAATTGTAAAGACGTGTCAATTGTTGTCAAGACCTGTGGAGACAATTGGTGGACAATTATTTCAAGGTATTTCCTTTATTTCATTGTTTTTGGCTGAAAATAGCACGAGTTTTTTTTTGTTTCACCTCACGTTTTTTGTGTTGAGGCAAGGGCCTAACCAAAACACGAAGACAATTTTGATTTTCTCGGGTCGTTCTGGGCCAATTTTCTCCATTTAAATTTTCGATAACTGTTTATTTACACCAGAACTAAAGTTATATTGCTTTGTTTTTATTTTTTTGTTGATTTTCCACTGTTTTTGGACAGTTTTAGTCGAGTTTGGGTTTTGCTGGAAAACACGAAATTTTCAAGCAACACGCGTGTGTTTTGCATTTGCGAAAATTAATTTTTAACCTGCCAAAACTTTGTTTTTTTCGGCCAAATACTTTCGATAAATGTTCGCCAAGCTATTAGCTTCATTTTGATATTTTCGTGGGTTCTGTAGGACGAAAATTCGCCACGTTAATTTAATTTGAAAGTTTTAGTGTTTTTAAAGTACCTTAATGAATTCATTTTTTCACTTTCAGAAGAAACAGCTTTTAGGGGGCGACAGGGTGGGCGCTGAGTGGTCGCTTGCCAGGGGGAAGTATGGTAGGGTATGTATTGTAGGGTATGCATTGTAGGGTATGTTATGTAGGGTATGTATTGTAGGGTATGTATTGTAGGGTATTTATTGTAGTGTATTTATTGTAGGGTATGTATTGTAAGGTATTTATTGTAGGGTATGTATTGTAGGGTATGTATTGTAGGGTATGTATTGTAGGGTATGTTATGTAGGGTATGTTTGTAGGGTATGTATTGTAGGGTATTTATTGTAGGGTATTTATGGATTATGGTAGGTATTTATTGTAAGGTATTTATTGTAGGGTATGTATTGTAGGGTATGTATTATAGGGTATGTATTGTAGGGTATGTATTGTAGGGTATTTATTGTAGTGTATTTATTGTAGGGTATGTATTGTAAGGTATTTATTGTAGGGTATGTATTGTAGGGTATGTATTGTAGGGTATGTATTGTAGGGTATGTATTGTAGGGTATGTTATGTAGGGTATGTGTTGTAGGGTATGTATTGTAGGGTATGTATTGTAGGGTATGTATGTATGTATGTATGTATGTATGTATGTATGTATGTATGTATGTATGGGCATGAGCGAGGGCGAATGCAGCGCGCGAAGCACGCCAACCACATTAGACCTTTGTTGCTTGGGGGCTCCGGGGAGGGAGCGTAGTGACCGAACCCGGCCCATGTATGTATGTATGTATGTAGGTATGTATGTATGTATGTATGTATGTATGTATGTATGTATGTATGTATGTATGTATGTATGTATGTATGTATGTAGGTATGTATGTATGTATGTATGTATGTATGTATGTATGTATGTATGTATGTACGTATGTATGTATGGGCATGAGCGGGTGCGAATGCAGCGCGCGAAGCGCGCCAACCACATTAAACTGTTGTTGCTTGGGGGGCTCCAGGGAGGGAGCGTAGCGACCGGGCCCCCGGCTAGTCTCTATTATATAATTTACATCGACACGTGACCCGGAAGCGCTGAACAATGGGCTATTGTTTGGTGAATAATCGACGTTCGACCAAACAATGGGATCAAAGGAGCGGGCGTTGCCAGTCAAAGGCTTTTTTTCTGGGGGTCAATAAGGGTGCAAATTAGTATGGAAATGATCGCTGCATTGTCCTGATGAAACTAAAGCTTTCCGCTAATTTCTAACCCCAGCGGTTCGAGAGTTATAGCCCATTTTTTGTTCCGACCTTCTAGAAAGTTCCGAGGACGGAGTTAATGAGATGAAAAACGAGCAGGGAGAAGCACGTGTTTTTTAGTTGAACGGGCGGCAAGTTGCTCGGGTTTAAACGTGAATACATGCCGGAAATCAATTGTAAAGACGTGTCAATTGTTGTCAAGACCTGTGGAGACAATTGGTGGACAATTATTTCAAGGTATTTCCTTTATTTCATTGTTTTGGCTGAAAATAGCACGAGTTTTTTTTTGTTTCACCTCACGTTTTTTGTGTTGAGGCAAGGGCCTAACCAAAACACGAAGACAATTTTGATTTTCTCGGGTCGTTCTGGGCCAATTTTCTCCATTTAAATTTTCGATAACTGTTTATTTACACCAGAACTAAAGTTATATTGCTTTGTTTTTATTTTTTTGTTGATTTTCCTCTGTTTTTGGACAGTTTTAGTCGAGTTTGGGTTTTGCTGCAAAACACGAAATTTTCAAGCGTTTTCAAGTGTTTTGCATTTGCGAAAATTAAATTTTAACCTGCAAAAACTTTGTGTTTTTCACCCAAATACTTTCGATAAATGTTTGCCAAGCTATTAGCTTCAAGTTGATATCTTCGTGGGTTCTGTAGGACAAAAATTGGCCACGTTAATTTAATCTCAAAGTTTTAGTGTCTGTAAAGTAGGTTGATGATTTCATTTTTTCATTTTCAGAAGAAACGGCTTTTAGGGGGGCGGCAGGGTGGGCGCTGGGTGGTCGTTTGCCAGGGTGAAGTATGGTAGGGTATGTATTGTAGGGTATGCATTGTAGGGTATGTTATGTAGGGTATGTATTGTAGGGTATGTATTGTAGGGTATGTATGTATGTATGTATGTATGTATGTATGGGCATGAGCGAGAGCGAATGCAGCGCGCGAAGCACGCCAACCACATTAGACCTTTGTTGCTTGGGGGGCTCCGGGGAGGGAGCGTAGTGACCGAACCCGGCCCATGTATGTATGTATGTATGTATGTAGGTATCTAGGTATGTATGTATGTATGTATGTATGTATGTATGTATGTATGTATGTATGTATGTATGTATGTATGTATGTATGTATGTATGTATGTAGGTATGTAGGTATGTATGTATGTATGTATGTATGTATGTATGTATGTATGTATGTATGTATGTATGGGCATGAGCGGGAGCGAATGCAGTGCGCGAAGTGCGCCAACCACATTAAACTGTTGTTGCTTGGGGGGCTCCGGGAAGGGAGCGTAGCGACCGGGTCCCCGGCTAGTCTCTATTATATAATTTACGTCGACACGTGACCCGGAGGCGCTGAACAATGGGCTATTGTTTGGTGAACAATCGACGTTCGACCAAACAATGGGATCAAAGGAGCGGGCGTTGCGAGTCAAATGCATTTTTTCTGGGGGTCAATAAGGGTGCAAATTGGTATGGAAATGATCGCTGCATTGTCCTGATGAAACTAAAGCTTTCTGCTAATTTCTAACCCCAGCGGTTCGAGAGTTATAGCCCATTTTTTGTTCCGACCTTCTAGAAAGTTCCGAGGATGGAGTTAATGAGATGCAAAACGAGCAGGGAGAAGCACGTGTTTTTTAGTTGAACGGGCGGCAAGTTGCTCGAGTTTAAACGTGAATACGTGCCGGAAATCAATTGTAAAGATGTGTCAATTGTTGTCAAGACCTGTGGAGACAATTGGTGAACAATTATTTCAAGGTATTTTTTTTATTCAATTGTTCTTGGCTAAAAATAGCTCGAGTTTTGTTTTGTTTCACCTCACGTTTTTTGTGTTGAGGCAAGGACCTAACGAAAACACGAAGACAATTTTGGTTTTCTTGGGTTGTTCTGGGCCGATTTTTTCCATTTAAACTTTCGATAACTGTTTATTTACATGAGAACTGAAGTTATCTGGCTTTTTTTTTGTTTTGTTGATTTTCCTCTGTTTTTGGACAGTTTTGGCCGAGTTTGGGTTTTGCTGCAAAACACGAAATTTTCAAGCAACACGCGTGTGTTTTGCATTTGCGAAAATTAATTTTTAACCTGCCAAAACTTTGTTTTTTTCGGCCAAATACTTTCGATAAATGTTCGCCAAGCTATTAGCTTCATTTTGATATTTTCGTGGGTTCTGTAGGACGAAAATTCGCCACGTTAATTTAATTTGAAAGTTTTAGTGTTTTTAAAGTACCTTAATGAATTCATTTTTTCACTTTCAGAAGAAACAGCTTTTAGGGGGCGACAGGGTGGGCGCTGAGTGGTCGCTTGCCAGGGGGAAGTATGGTAGGGTATGTATTGTAGGGTATGCATTGTAGGGTATGTTATGTAGGGTATGTATTGTAGGGTATGTATTGTAGGGTATTTATTGTAGTGTATTTATTGTAGGGTATGTATTGTAAGGTATTTATTGTAGGGTATGTATTGTAGGGTATGTATTGTAGGGTATGTATTGTAGGGTATGTATTGTAGGGTATGTTATGTAGGGTATGTGTTGTAGGGTATGTATTGTAGGGTATTTATTGTAGGGTATTTATGGTAGGTTATTTATTGTAAGGTATTTATTGTAGGGTATGTATTGTAGGGTATGTATTATAGGGTATGTATTGTAGGGTATGTATTGTAGGGTATTTATTGTAGTGTATTTATTGTAGGGTATGTATTGTAAGGTATTTATTGTAGGGTATGTATTGTAGGGTATGTATTGTAGGGTATGTATTGTAGGGTATGTATTGTAGGGTATGTTATGTAGGGTATGTGTTGTAGGGTATGTATTGTAGGGTATGTATTGTAGGGTATGTATGTATGTATGTATGTATGTATGTATGTATGTATGTATGTATGTATGGGCATGAGCGAGGGCGAATGCAGCGCGCGAAGCACGCCAACCACATTAGACCTTTGTTGCTTGGTGGGCTCGGGGGAGGGAGCGTAGTGACCGAACCCGGCCCATGTATGTATGTATGTATGTATGTAGGTATGTATGTATGTATGTATGTATGTATGTATGTATGTATGTATGTATGTATGTATGTATGTATGTATGTATGTAGGTATGTATGTATGTATGTATGTATGTATGTATGTATGTATGTATGTATGTACGTATGTATGTATGGGCATGAGCGGGAGCGAATGCAGCGCGCGAAGCGCGCCAACCACATTAAACTGTTGTTGCTTGGGGGGCTCCAGGGAGGGAGCGTAGCGACCGGGCTCCCGGCTAGTCTCTATTATATAATTTACATCGACACGTGACCCGGAAGCGCTGAACAATGGGCTATTGTTTGGTGAATAATCGACGTTCGACCAAACAATGGGATCAAAGGAGCGGGCGTTGCCAGTCAAAGGCTTTTTTTCTGGGGGTCAATAAGGGTGCAAATTGGTATGGAAATGATCGCTGCATTGTCCTGATGAAACTAAAGCTTTCCGCTAATTTCTAACCCCAGCGGTTCGAGAGTTATAGCCCATTTTTTTGTTCCGACCTTCTAGAAAGTTCCGAGGACGGAGTTAATGAGATGAAAAACGAGCAGGGAGAAGCACGTGTTTTTTAGTTGAACGGGCGGCAAGTTGCTCGGGTTTAAACGTGAATACGTGCCGGAAATCAATTGTAAAGACGTGTCAATTGTTGTCAAGACCTGTGGAGACAATTGGTGGACAATTATTTCAAGGTATTTCCTTTATTTCATTGTTTTGGCTGAAAATAGCACGAGTTTTTTTTTGTTTCACCTCACGTTTTTTGTGTTGAGGCAAGGGCCTAACCAAAACACGAAGACAATTTTGATTTTCTCGGGTCGTTCTGGGCCAATTTTCTCCATTTAAATTTTCGATAACTGTTTATTTACACCAGAACTAAAGTTATATTGCTTTGTTTTTATTTTTTTGTTGATTTTCCTCTGTTTTTGGACAGTTTTAGTCGAGTTTGGGTTTTGCTGCAAAACACGAAATTTTCAAGCGTTTTCAAGTGTTTTGCATTTGCGAAAATTAAATTTTAACCTGCAAAAACTTTGTGTTTTTCACCCAAATACTTTCGATAAATGTTTGCCAAGCTATTAGCTTCAAGTTGATATCTTCGTGGGTTCTGTAGGACAAAAATTGGCCACGTTAATTTAATCTCAAAGTTTTAGTGTCTGTAAAGTAGGTTGATGATTTCATTTTTTCATTTTCAGAAGAAACGGCTTTTAGGGGGGCGGCAGGGTGGGCGCTGGGTGGTCGTTTGCCAGGGTGAAGTATGGTAGGGTATGTATTGTAGGGTATGCATTGTAGGGTATGTTATGTAGGGTATGTATTGTAGGGTATGTATTGTAGGGTATGTATGTATGTATGTATGTATGTATGTATGGGCATGAGCGAGAGCGAATGCAGCGCGCGAAGCACGCCAACCACATTAGACCTTTGTTGCTTGGGGGGCTCCGGGGAGGGAGCGTAGTGACCGAACCCGGCCCATGTATGTATGTATGTATGTATGTAGGTATCTAGGTATGTATGTATGTATGTATGTATGTATGTATGTATGTATGTATGTATGTATGTATGTATGTATGTATGTATGTATGTATGTAGGTATGTAGGTATGTATGTATGTATGTATGTATGTATGTATGTATGTATGTATGTATGTATGTATGGGCATGAGCGGGAGCGAATGCAGTGCGCGAAGTGCGCCAACCACATTAAACTGTTGTTGCTTGGGGGGCTCCGGGAAGGGAGCGTAGCGACCGGGTCCCCGGCTAGTCTCTATTATATAATTTACGTCGACACGTGACCCGGAGGCGCTGAACAATGGGCTATTGTTTGGTGAACAATCGACGTTCGACCAAACAATGGGATCAAAGGAGCGGGCGTTGCGAGTCAAATGCATTTTTTCTGGGGGTCAATAAGGGTGCAAATTGGTATGGAAATGATCGCTGCATTGTCCTGATGAAACTAAAGCTTTCTGCTAATTTCTAACCCCAGCGGTTCGAGAGTTATAGCCCATTTTTTGTTCCGACCTTCTAGAAAGTTCCGAGGATGGAGTTAATGAGATGCAAAACGAGCAGGGAGAAGCACGTGTTTTTTAGTTGAACGGGCGGCAAGTTGCTCGAGTTTAAACGTGAATACGTGCCGGAAATCAATTGTAAAGATGTGTCAATTGTTGTCAAGACCTGTGGAGACAATTGGTGAACAATTATTTCAAGGTATTTTTTTTATTCAATTGTTCTTGGCTAAAAATAGCTCGAGTTTTGTTTTGTTTCACCTCACGTTTTTTGTGTTGAGGCAAGGACCTAACGAAAACACGAAGACAATTTTGGTTTTCTTGGGTTGTTCTGGGCCGATTTTTTCCATTTAAACTTTCGATAACTGTTTATTTACACGAGAACTGAAGTTATCTGGCTTTTTTTTTGTTTTGTTGATTTTCCTCTGTTTTTGGACAGTTTTGGCCGAGTTTGGGTTTTGCTGCAAAACACGAAATTTTCAAGCAACACGCGTGTGTTTTGCATTTGAGAAAATTAATTTTTAACCTGCAAAAACTTTGTTTTTTTGCACCCAAATACTTTCGATAAATGTTCGCCAAGCTATTAGCTTCATGTTGATATCTTCGTGGGTTCTGTAGGACAAAAATTGGCCACGTTAATTTAATTTTCAAAGTTTTAGTGTCTGTAAAGTAGGTTGAGGATTTCATTTTTTCATTTTCAGAAGAAACGGCTTTTAGGGGGGCGGCAGGGTGGGCGCTGGGTGGTCGCTTGCCAGGGGGAAGTATGGTAGGGTATGTATTGTAGGGTATGTTATGTAGGGTATGTATTGTAGGGTATGTATTGTAGGGTATGCATTGTTGGGTATGTATTGTATCGTATGTATTGTAGGGTATGTATTTTAGGGTATGTATTGTAGGGTATGTTATGTAAGTTATGTATTGTAGGGTATGTAGTGTAGGGTAGGTATTGTACAGTATGTATTGTACGGTATGTATTGTTGGGTATGCATTGTAAGGTATGTATTGTAGGGTATGTATTGTAGGGTTTGTATTGTTGGTTATGTATTGAATGGTATGTATTGTAGGGTATGTTATGTAGGGCATGTATTGTAGGGTATGTATTGTTGGTTATGTATTGTAGGGTATGTATTGTGGTTATGTATTGTAGGGTATGTATTGTAGGGTATTTATTCTAGGGTATGTATTGCAGGGTATTGTATGTAGGGTATGTATTGTAGGGTATCTATTGTAGGGTATGTATTGAAGGGTATGTATCCTAGGGTATGTTATGTAGGGTATGTATTGTAGGGTATCTATTGTAGGGTATGTATCGAAGGGTATGTATTGTAGGGTATGTTATGTAGGGTATCTATTGTAGGGTATGTATTGTAGGGTATGTATTGTAGGGTATGTAATGCAGTGTATGGTATGTAGGGTATGTATGTAGGGCATGTATTGTATGGTATGTATTGTAGGGTATGTATTGTAGGGTATGTATTGTAGGGTATGTATTGTAGGGTATCTATTGTAGGGTATGTATCGAAGGGTATGTATTGTAGGGTATGTTATGTAGGGTATGTATTGAAGGGTATGTATCGAAGGGTATGTATGTGGGGCATGTATTGTAGGGTATGTATTGTAGGGTATTTATTGTAGGGCATGTATTGTAGGTTATGTATTGTAGGGTATGTATTGTAGGGTATGTATTGTAGGGTTTGTATTGTAGGTTATGTATTGTAGGGTATGTATTGTAGAATATGTATTGTAGGGTTTGTATTGTTGGGTATGCATTGTAAGGTATGTATTGTAGGGTATGTATTGTAGGGTTTGTATTGTAGGGTATGTATTGTAGGGTATGTATGTAGGGTAGGTGTTGTAGGGTATGTATTGTAGGGTATTTATTGTAGGGTATGTATTGTAGGGTATGTGCTGTAGGGTATGTATTGTAGGGTATGTATTGTAGGGTATGTATTGTAGGGTACGTATGTAGGGTATGTGTTGTAGGGTATGTATTGTAGGGTATTTATTGTAGGGTATGCATTGTAGGGTATGTGCTGTAGGGTATGTATTGTAGGGTATGTATTGTAGGGTATGTATTGTAGGCTATGTATTGTAGGGTATGTATTGTAAGGTATGCATTGTAGGGTATGTATTGTAGGGTATGCATTGTAGGGTATGTAATGTAGGGTTTGTACTGTAGGGTATGTATTGTAGGGTATGTATTGTAGGGTATGTATTGTAGAATATGTATTGTAGGGTTTGTATTGTTGGGTATGCATTGTAAGGTATGTATTGTAGGGTATGTATTGTAGTGTTTGTATTGTTGGTTATGTATTGAATGGTATGTATTGTAGGGTATGTTATGTAGGGCATGTATTGTAGGGTATGTATTGTTGGTTATGTATTGTAGGGTATGTATTGTAGGGTAATGTATTGTAGGGAATGTATTGTAGGGTATGTATGTAGGGTATGTGTTGTAGGGTATGTATTGTAGGGTATTTATTGTAGGGTATGCATTGTAGGGTATGTGCTGTAGGGTATGTATTGTAGGGTATGTATTGTAGGGTATGTATTGTAGGCTATGTATTGTAGGGTATGTATTGTAAGGTATGCATTGTAGGGTATGTATTGTAGGGTATGCATTGTAGGGTATGTATTGTAGGGTTTGTACTGTAGGGTATGTATTGTAGGGTATGTATCGTAGGGTATGTATTGTAGGGTATGTATTGTAGGGTATGTATTGTAAGGTATGTATTGTAGGGTATGTTTTGTAGGGTATGTATTGTAGGGTATGTATTGTAGGGTTTGTACTGTAGGGTATGTATTGTAGGGTATGTATCGTAGGGTATGTATTGTAGGGTATGTATTGTAGGATATGTATTGTAGGGTATGTATTGTAGGGTATGTATCGTAGGGTATGTATCGTAGGGTATGTATTGTAGGGTATGTATTGTAGGATATGTATTGTAGGGTATGTATTGTAGGGTATGTATCGTAGGGTATGTATTGTAGGGTATGTATTGTAGGCTATGTATTGTAGGGTATGTATTGTAAGGTATGCATTGTAGGGTATGTATTGTAGGGTATGCATTGTAGGGTATGTATTGTAGGATTTGTACTGTAGGGTATGTATTGTAGGGTATGTATCGTAGGGTATGTATTGTAGGGTATGTATTGTAGGGTATGTATTGTAAGGTATGTATTGTAGGGTATGTTTTGTAGGGTATGTATTGTAGGGTATGTATTGTAGGGTTTGTACTGTAGGGTATGTATTGTAGGGTATGTATCGTAGGGTATGTATTGTAGGGTATGTATTGTAGGATATGTATTGTAGGGTATGTATTGTAGGGTATGTATCGTAGGGTATGTATCGTAGGGTATGTATTGTAGGGTATGTATTGTAGGATATGTATTGTAGGGTATGTATTGTAGGGTATGTATCGTAGGGTATGTATTGTAGGGTATGTATTGTAGGGTTTGTATTGTAGGGTTTGTATGTATGTATGGGCATGAGCGGTAGCGAATGCAGCACGCGAAGCGCGCAAACCAGATTAAGCTTTGTTTACTTGACGGGCTCCTGTAAGTATGTATGTATGTATGTATGTATGTATGTATATATGTATGTATGTATGTAGGGTATGTATGTACGGTATGTATGTATGTATGTATGCAGGGTATGTATGTAGGGTATGTATATTATGTATAGTATTTATATATAGTATATAGGGTATGTATTGAGGTGTATATTTATGTATAGTATCTATAGTATGTTAATGTTAATATGTAATGCTTCTAATTTCTAACTTTTCTAAATCTTCAAAAAAGATCACTGCAAAACAGACACTGTCCTTCTTTTTGAACAAATGATCTTCAATTAACAATCTTAAAATGAACTCACCTGACTATAATAATGTTCACAAGGAATGACCACAAACATTCACTTTATGTCTGGGCACCTGAAAAACAAAAAGAATTTATGTAATATACTTTATAGCATGTCGGCTCATCTTGGTTCTTTTCATGTGGCCTGGAAGTTTGTAAATGTAAGTAATTTATTGTAACTGCAAATCATTAATTAATTACCTCCACCTCATGTATTCACCCAGTCAAAAAACGTATTAAACCTTCTTACCTTTTGTCAAACTTCCATGGCCTACTCATATTATTGGTATTGTTACCAGCAGCAATATTCCTGAAGATATAACAGATCACCAAAAATTAATGTACTTCATTCTCCATGTGTCCAAGAAATGATGTATTTCTAGATATCATGGATAATAAAGTCTACCAAACTATTTCTTCTTATAGCTAGAGGTTCCCCTCCACAACCACACTTCTCCCCATCATCAACGAAGACCAAGGCCGTTTTTCTCTTCGGTGCCAAGTACATGCTCTTGCTGTTGTGGTGTTCAACTGCCTTTCTGTCGAATCGAATCAATGGAATGGATCATCATGAAAATAAGAATAACAACAACGAGGCCGGCCGCCGAATAGAGGCCACAAAACCTTTAAATTGGCGCGAATTTAAAATAGCAATTGCGTGTTTACTTTCTTGCTACAGCAAATGTAACATTTTTGTTCACTATCCAACGTTGTTAGAAATTGCCAGAAAATAATAATAATATCTATATATTGAGAAAACATTGTTAGAAAGATTGTTTTACTTTTTTATTGGTGAGTTGAATGTTGAAATTTACTTTTTCTAAACAATCCTTATTTACACGGACAGCATCTTCTTTAAAGCAACATTGTCTTTCATTGCATCGCAATGCACTGCCTTTTTTAGCGTTTCTGTCATCTGGTTTTTTAGCGTTTCTCTCATCTGGCTTCTGGGTTAATGTCCAGCCAGTTTTGTTATTGACAAAGTAAAGTAAAGTTAAGTTTTTTTATAAAGTAAGTATTTCACTCCTTCACTTCAGCATGACATTTTATTCTCATTTCTTCACTCAACTCAATCAACATAATAATATACAAGTTGACAATGTTAAACATTCGTTAGTATCAATGGCAACTTTCTGTTTACAAGATAATCAATTCATCCAAAACATCTTTCTTCTTTTGTAAAAACAGGTTTTCAAACAAGTTCATTCCTCAGAATATTTGGTGAGTGTGACAAGAATTGTTCCTATACAAAGCCTATTTTAATTAATGTTTAAATGCCTCACCCTGTAATGTACATTCATATTCCAAATCTGAAGCTTAGCTACTATATTTAAAGTGGTATTAACAATTGCAACAATTTATTATCAATAGAAAGCAAATTTACTGCATAATGCAAATAAAATCTAGCCTTATAATACAAACACATCAAATGTGATTTATAGATTTTTCAAGTCAATGCGAATGGTTATGCCCTCTACAGACGACGTTGTCGTCACCCAGTCAATCTGGAAGATCGACTTCTAGATGATACATGGGTTGTGCCACATAATTGCCATCTTCTACTCAAGTATCAGTGTGACATTAATCTCGAAATATGTAGCACTGTGAAGTCCGTGAAATAAATTTTCAAATATATTCATAAAGGACAAGACATGGCACACGTGGAATTTCTCGAAGGACAGCAGCAGCAAGTACCTCCAGATATTGAGCACGATGAAGTACGCCAATACATCAACGCTCGGTATATTGGACCACACGAAGCTGTTCACAGAATATTCCAATTTTCCATGCACGAGAAAAGTCACAGTATCAAACTATCAAATGTTCATCTACCTGATCAGCAGACCGTATACTTTCAGGATAATGGAAGGGTCGAACAATTACAAAACATCAATGAAAAAACCACACTGACGTCTTGGTTTGAATTGAATGCACAAGACCCGGCTGCACGCCAATATCTCTATCACGAAATTCCTAAACACTACGTTTTCAATGAGCGCACCAAAACATGGAAAGCAAGACAGCGGAGAACAATGCCTGTCATAGGCAGAATATATCAAGATCACCCCCGACCATGTGAGCAAAGGTTCGCACTGAGACTATTGCTTCTCCATAAACGAGGTGCCACGTCGTTTGAAGATCTTCGCACGATAGAAGGAAACCTATGCAATTCCTTCAAAGACGCAGCTTTAGCTCTAGGTCTGTTGGAAGATGATGCTGAAATCATACGCTGTTTGGAGGAGGCAGTTGCCAATACAACTGAGACAGTTGTTTGCAACATTACTCCTTTTTCAAACACCTTCTGATATCGCAGCACTCTTCAACATGTTCAAAGAAGCATTGAGTGAAGATTTTCTACGACGTGATCAACTCAATCATCCAGATATGGCCATAGCTTTTGAAGACCGACACATGTATCAATGTCTGCATGACATTGACGAAAATTTGAAAGTACATGGTCAATCGATCACTAATTATGCTGACCTTCCTCAACTTCCAGCCGACTATGTCATTCCTGAATGAGGTACTAATGTGTTATTTTCAAATATGTACTGTATTAGTACGAATATAATAATGTATTCTAACATCGTGCAGACAAGGGCATTTACCTATTTTTGGACATTTATTCTCCTGATTTTCTTTCCAATTTTATTGCAATATATTTCACTTATTATTACAGAAAAAGATGACATCGATGTTGGCAATGCCAGAGAAGACGGAGAACGAATGCTGGCCGCATTCAACCCTGAACAGCGAGCCATATACACGGGAATCACTGATGCAATCAACGCGCAATCCGAACAGAACTGTCACTTCGTTGACGGGCCGGCTGGAACCGGGAAAACTTTCCTTTACAACACGTTGGTTCACAATCTCCAAGCAAATGGACATAAAGTTCAGTGCATGGCGTGGTCAGGAATTGCTGCAACGCTGCTCATAATGGTAGAACTTCACATTCTACCTTTCAAATTCCTATACCACTTCAAGCTGAATCAACGTGTAATGTCAAGAGACAGAGCAGGAGAGCACAGGTATTGCGCGAAACTACTCTCTTTATATGGGATGAAGCTTCCATGATTCCGGCACTTGAATTACAAGCAGTCGACTGACTGCTTTGAGACATTACTCATGTCGACAGACCATTTGGTGGCAAGTTCATGCTACTTGGCGGTGACTTCAGACAAGTTCTACCTGTCGTCACGAAAACAGGAAGGGAAAGAATTGTAGCAGAGACTCTAAAATCACACCAGATCATTGATCTATGGACAACGTTTCAGCAGCATCGCTTACACACCAACATGAGAGCCGTTCAAGATGATTCATACCGTGAATTCTCAGAATGGCTTCTCAGACTTGGCAACAAGCAAGAAGCACACGACGCACTGGACAACGTAATTCTGCCACAACAGATATACACTTCGTCTAAAGAAGACATGCTGAACTTCATTTTTCCCAGGCCGAACACACCAGATTCACACCTAATGATGGATCCTGTAACAATGTCTAAACGCTGTTGTCTGACACCAAAGAATGACTTATCACATCAAGTGAACGACTTAATTCTCCACAGACTTCAAACAGCCGAAAGAACTTATTACAGCACAGACAGTGTTGTCACAGACGATCCAGATGAGGAAGAGGCCTACCCCATTGAATTTCTCAACCAACTCACTCCGAATGGAATGCCCTTGCACAGACTTAAACTCAAGGTAGGAAGATTACAATTTTTCATGCTATTGGCATTCAATTATTATGTGCAAAGGTGATGCACCATAAAAAAGGCGTCATTAATCACAATAATATTCATTGCATTAGGTTGGTGCATCGATCATTCTTCTGCGGAATCTCAATCCAAAGAAAGGTCTTTGCAACGGAACAAGACTCATAGTTCGGCATCTCCGACGTCACGTGATCACAGCAGAGATCATTACCAAGGAGCACAGAGGACAACGGGTCATGATTCCCAAGATCAAAGTCTCCACTCAGGACACAGAAATGCCGTTCAAAATGAAACGTTGACAGTTTCCAGTCAGACTTGCATACTGCTTGACAATCAACAAGGCACAGGGGCAATCCATGAGGTATGTTGGGTGGTATTTACCTGAGCCCATGTTCACACATGGTCAATTACATGTGGCCATGTCCAGAGCAACATCATTTAACGGGCTCAAAGTATACCTCCCAGAGGAAACACACAGGAAAACAAAGAACATTGTTTTCCAGGAAGTCCTGTAAAGGCTTCATTTTAGAGCGACCATCTGCACAGTTGCTCTACAGAGGGCTGCCTACCAAAACGCACATACACACATTCAAGGGTACGGGTATTGTGTGTCAACGCAGATCACGTCGCACATAAGTGTGATGTACAGCCGTTACCGGCTCCCTTCTAGAATGCATTCATTCTAGATAACACTGATCTGCGGAGACCAACTGGACATTACACCATCCATATGTCCAGGGGTGATTGCACCACACACAGCAGTCAGCACAGTCCTGAATCCTGCGTAGCACCCGATTATTAAGAGTTATGCGTTGCCATTTTCTTTGATATTGCCTATGGGAAAGTGGATTTCCTTACTCTGTGAAAACTGCAAATTCTCCCTTCAGGATAGTTCCATTTTGCAAAGCATTGCATTATCAATAACATCCCCGCCTCTCCTTTTAATACATGAAAACTTAGTCTTTAAGCTATAGAGGCCCCTTCAGTGTTTACTGTTATATAATTCCAAGTTTCAATTGCACTTTTCGCCAACAAGGAAAACTCGAACAAAGGTTACTCCCTGACGCTGGTGTTCGGGCTTTTAACTAATGTAACCGGCAATCTTATTCTTTTTTCTTGCTATGTACAAACGTAATCCTCAAAACAAACGACCGCGGTTATTGAATGAATACATTCACGCCGTGGCAGAGATGTATGCTTGCTGAGAGTGAAGTGCTATTGAAGAATCCAAATTGAGGTACTGTCATTTTGCTAAAGACGTCGCTTAACCAATCAATTTTGCAACCTGAACTACGGATTGTATGTATCAATTTTTATGGATATTGACAATTCACCAATTTTAAAAGTAGACTATATCATGACTCAACCTTTCGCATTCGTACTTCACATACAATACAAATATCTATCCACGTCCTTTCAAAACATGTTTTTTGTACTGTATTGTATATCTTTCAGATCTTCCGCATTAATAATAAGGTTTTTAAATCAGCGATTTATATTTTCAATAGAAGATTGCCAGGACTGTAATTTTATCTATCGTTACAGTTTAAATATTCATATATTTGTGTATTTGTCCCATGTAAATCTCCATTCAATAATATCATAACAAAATTTATTGACTTCGTTTTTAATTAGATGCATTTCTGCTAAGATCATTCAAACGAGGCGAGACTTCTGTCTCTCATTTCAAACGCCTTTGTGCTGTCTATGTATGATTTTCATCTATGTTATGTCTCATCATGGCACTATTGTTGACTGTCGGGTTTAAGTTTCTGTCTGCCAACAAATGGCATCGAGTCGGATTGTGTTGCTGAACTTAATGAAATTATACCTCATAAAGCCTTCCTGGCTCAAAGGAAACAACTACCTTGCTGTTCACCAAAGGTAAGTCAGGTTCATTTTCATTTTGGACAATCAAACAATGGATATTTAGATTTATAAGCCAATTTGATACTGAAATGAGAGAAAATAAAGCTCATGTATACCCTTATTGACTTAAAGGAGAAAACTAGGCTGCTATGAATCAGAGGTCAACAAGTCTTGTTTTTTCAGTACTTTGTTTTCAGAAGAAATGTGCATTGCTGAGGCTTTTATTTCCACGAATATAGTTCCTAACCAATTTATTGACTTTGTGGCTGCCTTCTTTGTTTTACAAGCAAAGCTCATTCATATCCCCACATGAACCTGCCTGCTTTCAACTTTGTGTTTATTGAAAATGTTTAATTGTTGTGATGTACATGAAGGAAACCAGTGAAAGTCAAGTTCAAACCCTGGGAAAAATCCACACTTTATTTGCTCACCACCCTCCTCATTGCACATGCATATTTTTTGTACAGATTCATTTAGTTAAAGGCAATGGAAAATTCAATCTATGGTTCAAAATGTTCTCTTCAAATTTTTTGCCAAGTCAGGTATAATATTCAAGGTATGGAGCTCTCTGTTCCAGATCAATAAATAAATCAATTAATGCACCCTAATTGAAAAGCAGATTGAATAAATAAAGGCTGAATACTATTTCCACATTGACTATCACTAAATGTTTTCTTAACGAATCACTTACAGTATTCAAATCCTGTAGGTACTTAATTCTTCCTCATTGTCACTTAATGATGTTCCTTATCAGGTAGATGTGTTGTTGTAAACTCAGTGTGCCAGGCACAGATGGCAATGATTTCACAACCATTACGCCACAAGATGTTCAAATTTATTGGCAAGCATACATTGTATCAATCACTGATGGAATCCTCCATTACACTGGACAAAACAAGCTAAGATGGCTCTTACCACACAAGCAAACATTATTAATGCATTTTAATAATCTATATGTGCATAAATATCTCTTTGTTATCTTACTTGAATATTTAAAGTCTTGCATTATAAATTATGATAGTTTCCCGTTGTAGATATCTTCTCAACCAGAGCCTCATAGTGTATGGTATCTCCTCATTCATTCACTTTGGGAAATTGTCTGACAAAGTTTTTCTGTTTTTTTAGTTGGCAACATTCTCATTGTATAGGTATATCACTGACAATTGCTTACGTTTTCAGTATATAGACACTGTATTACATGAACTGCAGTACCACCTTACAATGTATTTTATATCATAAAGAGCTTTGCCATACAATTAACATGCAAGCACAGAAACTTATTGAATCCCCAGAACAATTACAACATAATGGCAACTTGAAGTTACAAGCTTTTTTATAAGGAACTGTTGATAAGGAACCTACATGTATAAGGTAGAAAACTTAAGGAACCTTTAGTACTACAGGCCAAATCACTAAGGAACTTTTTAATTTTCAATAATATTAATATTTCCGCACAATTTAAAATTAAGAAGCCTGTTCTATTGATTTTCAGTACTTTCACATTATATGCAGCTCCTTCATGTGTTAACCTGTTACCTTTTCACACAGCAAAGCGATGAATTTGAATGCTTTTCTTGCCTCTGTACTAACTATGTCCACCAAATGCCAAAGTTAAAACTAAGAAACTTTTACAACTACAAAGTGGTCAAAGAGATCTCAAAATAACGAACTTAAACAACTAGACCCTCACTTAGATTCCTTTTTAAAAAATACGTATATTCTCATGGTAATTGAAATTCTAATACTTATTGCATAATTACAAGTTTTGTTGCTCTTGAAAACTACAATCACAATGCAATCAATGCAGCACCACGTAATGTCCTGGAGCTAATACTATTATCATGAGATCTTTACGGCAATTTCGGCGTCCTAGCAACAACAATAAGGGCGCGAAATTTAAAATTTTTCTTGCGTCATAGAGGACTTAGCGTGCGTAAAAAAATTTTTAACTCACCACAAGAAAAACAACAATTTACGTGAGTACATGTAATTTTAATGTTGCTTTTACTTTCAACTGAAAATACAGGCTATTTATAACTAAACAGCTTTAAAAAAGCTCAAAGTGCTATATTTTACGTCACAATTGCCATTGCAATGGATATTATCACAATAACAATTTTATCCTTAACAGGTTCACTTGAAATAGATAGTTTTTGCCACTACTGATACTGTAAGTTCATGTATTGATTTCTGCGTTTTCTGCCTGCATTTTGTCTCCCCTCTTAAATGTAAGAAAGATAATTATTATTCATTATCTGCAGAAAATAAAACTGTGTCATATTAATACATTAAAAGTATATATTATTGTTACATCAAGAGAACTGTAGAGGCAAATTCAAACAACTGATAGCCTATTAACTCACCTTTCATTGAATGACAATATATTTATATATAGTGCAAAAATGGATACTGAACACGAAGTTGCCAGTCAAGATTCAATTGTGGCTGAAACAAATGAAATAGTTGTGGGTGAAGTTACCAACATTGATGACAATGAGCACACAATGATTCATTGTGGTGAGGAAAGAGAGGTGAAATTGAAATTACCTTCATCTTTATATTGATAAATTTAATAAATGTTGTGAATACCAACGTTATCCAACTGTTTCACAAGGAAACACAATTGTATCCTGTGTTTTAACAATATTGAGTCACCCATCTAAATTCATTGTTGTCCTATTTGTCGTAGCTATTCAACTTCAAAGATATTTCTTCCCTTTAAAGAGAATGTGGCACCACGTTTAAATCAATGAAAATGGAAACAAAGTTTAATTTTGTGAACCTCGAAGGCAGGCACCTGACAAAAAATGAAATTGCATAAGTTGCAATGGTAAATACCCATCTCATCCACGCATAAAACATCTTGCTCATTTTAAACTCTTTAAACAATGTATTCTTTCCAACAGAACACCTAAGGAAATAAACATAAAAATTCTCACCAAAAGAAGATTCAAAAAAGATAAAAAAGGAAAAAAATAAATAAAGAAAAAAAGGTTGAAGACAAAACCAGGTGCATGTGGGCAAATGTGCCAACGGAGGAAATTTTATATTTGGTTACGGGCAGGGACAGTAACAAAAAGTAATTGTATGTGAACTGTGTTAATGTTTGTCTTTGTTCGTTTTCATTCACTGTTATTTGTTTGTTTTGCTTCATTGTTAAAATATGTAGAATGGTAGATTTGAATACTAATTAATAATAATAACATTGCAAAAATAATAACAAGACTATTACCTTTCAAAAAGAATGCATTTTGCCAACAAATATTCATCACCAACAGTACCTTTAAACCCTAAAAATTTGCAAACCAATATTTATAAATGAACTAGATGGACTTTCGCACGAGTCAACGGCTCCTATACTTCAATACTTACCTAAAGAATAGGTAGTCAACAACTGGCCTCATTAACACGCTTATTGACTTAATCGCACCACACAAATTATGCACTACCTAAAATTCACAAATAATACATGAAACAAAACGTAAGGAGCACAGAATCTTATCTCATTTTCCAATACATACAATGTGTCTTAACTCTACCATCCCTTTTTCTGAAATGTGGCCTACTCTCAAGGGACTTTATCAAATACTATATTTCCTCAAGTCTTATACACTGGGAAAATGAATGAAAACCTTCACAAAAACCCTACAAATTTATTTTAAAGATGTAACTTCAAAGATCGCAATGATATAAAACGATGTGGAAAACCTACTTACCAACGCCGGTGACCAAGTCAGAGAAGAGAAAGAACGAAAAGAAGGACGCAATGCCAGCATGTTCTTTATTCAGTTGTGTTCTCTTGGGTTGCATGCGTTCATTGTTAGCCAATCCAGCTCAATCGCATCATCACATCAACACGAGGCTGCATAACAATAGAATTTGTTCTATGATTTTCATTTATACTATGTTTCTTTAACGTAGCAATTTATCATGCCAGTGGTTGTGCTCTCCGAATATTCGTTTCCCAAATCGTGGATCGCAACAGGACTTGATGCTGAAATAAGAGAAAGTAAACACGAGAGAAACATTTATTTTGCCACAGCTCAAGAGTAAGTAGTGTTTATTTTTAGTTTCACCCTATTCAAGTTCCCATATAATTGCTTAGGCCAATTGTATTTCACTCATTGATAGCATATAGTTTCTTGAGGCCAAAATTGACAACTCCGCCTATGTTTCATGGCTTATATTTATTGTTTTGGGAAAGAGTGTTTAACACTGTACCCACATGCTCCAGTGGTTTAATTCGGATATAATATTTTTGTTCAAGGTTTTTTCCACTTTTTGGCTGCCTTCTTTGCCTTACCAGCCAAGCCCAATACTCCTATGAAACCCCTTTCACCATGCAATTCCCATCCCAATCATGATGATTATGAAGTACTTTTACATTGGTTACCCACCGTCTACGGTGCTTATACTTATGTTCTGTATAAAGCTTTTTTGTGCCTATTGCATTACATGATCTGTTTGGTCTGTGATGTCATACTGTAATGTCATATCATACTCATCAATATTCATTTCTTTATTTCTTTTCATATTGAAATACATTCTATCAACATCAACAATTTTTCACCAAGAGCATATTTAACTCCCAACAGCTATGTTATCCAAATCTAATTCTTTATTAACCTTGATAGTAATATACCAACATGTTAAATATGATATAATTTGTCTCTTTCACGTTGTAGATCTACTGATATACATCTTTGTCCAAATGCAAGTATTGGAGGCTATATACCTATTGCTTTATTAAAAATCAATGCGTCAGTATCATCTTATCATGGAAATACTATGTTATTCCTGAACGAGGTACTAATGTGTTATTTTCAAATATGTACTGTATTAGTACGAATATAATAATGTATTCTAACATCGTGCAGACAAGGGCATTTACGTATTCTTGGACATTTATTCTCCTGCTTTTCTTTCCAATTTTATTGCAATATATTTCACTTATTATTACAGAGGAAGATGACATCGATGTTGGCAATGCCAGAGAGGAAGGAGAACGAATGCTGGCCGCATTGAACCCTGAACAGCGAGCCATATACACAGGAATCACTGATGCTATCAACGCGCAATCCGAACAAAACTGTCACTTTGTTGACGGGCTGGCTGGAACCGGGAAAACTTTCCTTTACAACACGTTGGTTCAGAATCTGCAAGCCAATGGACATAAAGTTCAGTGCATGGCGTGGTCAGGAATTGCTGCAACGCTGCTCATAAATGGTAGAACTTCACATTCTACCTTTCAAATTCCTATACCACTCCAAGCTGAATCAACGTGTAATGTCAAGAGACAGAGCAGGAGAGCACAGGTATTGCGCGAAACTACTCTCTTTATATGGGATGAAGCTTCCATGATTCCCGCACTTGCATTACAAACAGTCGACCGACTGCTTCGAGACATTACACATGTTGACAGACCATTTGGTGGCAAGTTCATGCTACTTGGCGGTGACTTCAGACAAGTTCTACCTGTCGTCACGAAAGCAGGAAGGGAAAGAATTGTAGCAGAGACTCTAAAATCACACCAGATCATTGATCTATGGACAAAGTTTCAGCAGCATCGCTTACACACCAACATGAGAGCCGTTCAAGATGATTCATACCGTGAATTCTCAGAGTGGCTTCTTAGACTTGGCAACAAGCAAGAAGCACACGATGCACTGGACAACGTAATTCTGCCACAACAGATATGCACTTCGTCTAAAGAAGACATGCTGAACTTCATTTTTCCCAGGCCGAACACACCAGATTCACACCTAATGATGGATCCTGTAACAATGTCTGAACGCTGTTGTCTGACTCCAAGGAATGACTTATCACATCAAGTGAACGACTTAATTCTCGACAGACTTCAAACAGCCGAAAGAACTTATTACAGCACAGACAGTGTTGTGACAGACGATCCAGATGAGGAAGAGGCCTACCCCATTGAATTTCTCGACCAACTCACTCCGAATGGAATGCCCTTGCACAGACTTAAACTCAAGGTAGGAAGATTACAATTTTTCATCCTATTGGCATTCAATTATTATGTGCAAAGGTGGTGCACCATAAAAAAGGCGTCATTAATCGCAATAATATTCATTGCATTAGGTTGGTGCAACGATCATTCTTCTGCGGAATCTCAATCCAAAGAAAGGTCTTTGCAATGGAACAAGACTCATAGTTCAGCATCTGCGACGTCACGTCATCACAGCAGAGATCATTACCAAGGAGCACAGAGGACAACGGGTCATGATTCCCAAGATCACAATCTCCACTCAGGACACGGAAATGCCGTTCAAAATGAAACGCCGACAGTTTCCAGTCAGACTTGCATACTGCTTGACAATCAACAAGGCACAGGGGCAATCCCTGAGGTATGTTGGTTTGTATTTACCTGAGCCCGTGTTCACACATGGTCAATTATATGTGGCCATGTCCAGAGCAACATCATTTAACGGGCTGAAAGTATACCTCCCAGAGGAAACACACAGGAAAACAAAGAACATTGTTTTCCAGGAGGTCCTGTAAAGGCTTCATCCTAGAGCGACCATCTGCACAGTTGCTCTACCGAGGGCTGCCTACCAAAACGCACATACACACATTCAAGGGTACGGGTATTGTGTGTCAACGCAGATCACGTCGCACATCAGTGTGATGTGCAGCCGTTACTGGCACCCTTCTAGAATGAATTCATTCTAGATAACACTGATCTGCGGAGACCAACTGGACATTACACCATCCACATGTCCAGGGGTGACTGCACCACACACAACAGTCGGCACAGTCCTGAATCCTGCGTAGCGCCCGAGTTATGCGTTGCCATTTTCTCCGATATTGCCTATGGGAAGGTGGATTTCCTTACTCTGTGAAAACTGCAAGTTGTCCCTCAAAGATAGTTAATTTTTGCAAAACATCGCACTATCAATATCATCCCCCCCTCTCCTTTTAATACCTCAAAACTTAGTGTACAAGCTATAGAGGCCCCTTTAATTTTTACTGTTATATAATTCCAAATTTCAATTGCAGTTTTCACCAACAAGGAAAACTCGAACAAAGGTTACTCCTTGACGCTGGTGTTCGAGCTTTTAACTAATGTAACCGGCAATCTTATTCTTTTTTTGCTATGTACAAACCTAATCCTCAAAGCAAACGACCGCCGTTATTGGAAGAATACATTCACGCCGTCGCACAGATGTATGCTTGCAGAGAGTGAAGTGCTATTGAATAATCCAATTGAGGTACTGTCACTTTGGCTAAACACGTCGCTTAACGAGTCAATTTTGTAACCTGAACTACGGATTGTGTGGATCAATTTTTATGGATATTGACAATTCACCAATTCTTTGAATAGTAAACTCTATCACGACTGAACCTTTCGCATTCGTACTTTGCATACAATACAAATATCTATCCAAATTCAAAAGTAGATAATCAGGAGATAAATCGTTAGAATTTCAATATTCATATATTTGTGTATTTGTCCCATATAAATCTCCATTCAATAACATCATAACAAAATTTATTGGCTTCGCTTTTAATTAGATGCATTGCTGCTAATATCATTGAAACGAGGCGAGACTTCTGTCTCTCATTTCAAACGCCTTTGTACTGTCTATGTATGATTTTCATCTATGTTATGTCTCATCATCACAGTATTGTTGCCTGTCGGATCTAAGTTTTTGTCTGCCTACAAACGGCATCCAGTTGGATTTTGTTGCTGAACTCAATGAAATTATACCTCATAAAGCCTTCCTGGCTTAAAGGAAACAACTACCTTGCTGTTCACCAAAGGTAAATAAGGTTCATTTTCATTTTCCACAATCAAACAATGGACATTTAGATTTATAAGCCAATTTGATACTGAAGTGAGAGAAAATAAAGCTCATGTATACCGTTATTGACTTAAAGGAGAAAACTAGGCTGCTATGAATCAGAGGTCAACAATGTATATTTTCATTTCCATCCCTTTGAATTTGATATGTTGAATGGAAATTGCTTAGCTTTGGCCATCTCTACTTTACTCACGGTTTAAATATAGTTTGTTAGGCCAGAATTCTGGAAATTATCCAATGTTTTTCAGTACTTTCTTTTCAGAAGAAATGTGCATTGCTCTACCAACATCTTCCTGGGGCTTTTATTTCCGTGAATATAGTTCCTAACCAATTTATTGACTTTGTGGCTGCCTTCTTTGATTTACAAGAAAAGCTCATTGATATCCCCACATGAACCTGCTTTCAAATTTGTGTTTATTGAAGATGTTTAATTGTTGTGATGTACATGAAGGAAACCAGTGAAAGTCAAGTTCAAACCCTGGGAAAAATCCACACTTTATTTGCTTACCACATTCCTCATCGCACATGCATTGCATATCTCTTTTGTCTACCACACTCATTAAATTTTCTATTTTTTGTACAGATTCATTTAGTTAAAGGCAATGGAAAATTCAATCTATGGTTAAAATGTTCTCTTCAAATTATTTCCCAAGTCAGGTATAATATTCCAGGTATGGGGCTCTCTGTTCCAGATCAATAAATAAATCAATTAATGCACCCTAATTGAAAAGCAGACTGAATAAATAAAGGCTGAATACTATTTCTACATTGACTATCACTAAATGTTCTCTTAACAAATCACTTACAGTATTCTAATCCTGTAGGTACTTAATTCTTCCTCATTGTCACTTAATGGTGTTCCTTATCAGGTAGATGTGTTGTTGTAAACTCAGTGTGCCAGGCACAGATGGCAATGATTTCACAACCATTACACCACAAGATTTTCAAATTTATTGGCAAGCATACATTGTGTCAATCACTGATAGAATCCTCCATTACACTGGACAAAACAAGCTAAGCTGGCTCTTACCACACAAGCAAACATTATTAATGCATTTTAATAATCTATATGTGTATAAATATCTCTTTGTTATCTTACTTGAATATTTAAAGTCTTGCATGATAAATTATGATAGTTTCCCGTTGTAGATATCTTCTCAACCAGAACCTCATAGTGTATGGTATCTCCTCATTCATTCATTGTGGGAAAGTGCCTGACAAAGTATTTCTGTTTTTTTAGTCGGCAACATTCTGATTGTATATATCACTGACACTTGCTTCGATTTATTTTTTATGAAGCTTTTTCATGTGTTGACCTTTTATCTCTTCACATAGCAAAACGATGAATTTGAATGTTTTTCTTGCATCTGTACTAATTATGTCCACCAAATGCCAACTTCAAATTAAACAACTTTTACAACTGCAAAGTGGTCAAAGAGATCTTAAAATAACGAACTTAAACAATTAGGCCCTCAGCAGCTAGGTTCCTTATAAAAAGAAGCGTCTATTCTCATCGCAATTGTAATTCTAATAGTTATCGCATAATTCCAAGTTTTGTTGCTCTTGAAAACTACAATCACAATACGATCAATGCAACACCACGTAATGTCCTGGAGCTAATACTATTATCATCAGATATTCACGGGAATTTCGGCGTCCTAGCAACAACAATAGCGGCGCAAAATTTAAAATTTGTCTTGCGTCATAGAGGACTTAGCGTGGGTAAAAATTTTTTTCAACTCACCACGAGAAAAACAGCAATTTACGTAAGTACATGTATTTTTAATGTTGCTTTCACTTTCATATGAAAATACAGGCTATTTATAACTAAACAGCTTTAAAAAAGCTCAAAGTGCTATATTTTATGTCACAATTGCCATTGCAGTGGATATTTTCACAATATTCTAACAATTTTATTCTTTACAGGTTCACCTGAAATAGATAATTTTTGCAACTACTGTTACCGTAAGTTCATGTATTTATTTCTGTGTTTTCTGCCTGCCTTTAGTCTCTCCCTTTCATTGTAAGAAAGATAATTATTATTCATTTTCTGCACAAAATAGAACTGTTTCATGTTAATACATTAAAAGTATATATTATTATTACATTAAGAGAACAGTAGAAGCAAATTCAAACAACTGATATCCTATTAACCCACCTTTGACTGACAATGACAATATATTTATATATAGTGCAAACATGGATAGTGAAATGGAACTTGCCATCATTAATGAGCCTGCAGCAGTTGAGCCTGCAGCAGTTGAGCCTGAAGTGGCGAAGGAACCCACAGTGGTTTATTGTGGTGAGGAAACTGAGGTAACATTGAAAAATAATATCATCCATATATTGATAAATCTATATAAATGTCATGCATATATTATCAAACTGCTTTACAAGGAAACACAATTGTATCCTATGTGAGTCACTGTTTTTAATATATTGTTCTCATATTAATCCTAGCTAATCGACTTTACTGATATTGGGTCACTAAAAAGGCAATGTGCCTTCAAATTCAGTGCCATTCACAAAGGCACCAAGTTTCACTTCGTTAGCACCGATGGCAGGCATTTAACGAAGGAAGAAATAGCGTAAGTTGCAATGCAAAATTCCCATCTCATCTGTGAAACATACCAATAAAAAATATAATATACAATAATTAATGGAAGCTTCATCCCATATGAAGAGAGTAATAATATGTTAATATATTAATATATATTTAACAAAGGATGAAATAGCGTAAGTTGCAATGCAAATTTCCCATCTCATCAGTGTGTATAACATATTGCTTACCTTTAATTCCTTCTGTAACAATGTGTTCTTCTCTACAGGACATCTGAGGAAATCAATATAAAAATTTGAAAAAGAGATACTTTAAAAAACAAAAAAACACACAAAAAAAAAATGAAAAGAAAGTGGAAGCCCTTACCAGATGCATGTGGGCAGGAGTGCCCACAACAGAAATTATATCTTTGGTAAGGGGCAGTTATAAAAAGTAGTTGTTGATATTGATATGTTCGTGTTTGTCTTTTGTTCGATTTGTTTCAATGTTATTTGTTTGTTTCGTTCAATAGTTATTAGAATGTATTACATTAGAACGGTAGACTAAAATAATAATTAATAATAATAACATTGCAAAAATAATAACAAGACCTCTACCTTTGAAAAATCATGCATTTCGCCGACAAATATCTATCACCAACAGTACCTTTCACATGCTGTGACACAAACCCTAAAAATTTGCAAGAAATGTATTTCAAAAACCCTTCTTTATAAATGAACTAGATGGCTTTCGGATGCTTAATGATCACCTATAATTCAATACCTACCTAAAGAACAGTCAACAGCTGCATCCATTAACATGGCACTACACATGTTATGCACTACCTAAAATGCACGAAAAGTACATGCAATAAATGTAAAAAGAACAGAATCTTATATCATCTTCCAATACAGACAATGTGTTTTATCTCTAGGATCCGTTTTTCTTACATCTGGCCATTTCTCAAGGGATTTTGTCAAATACTATATTTCCTAAAGTCTTATACCCTGGTAAAATGAATTAAAACCTTCACAGAAACGCTACAGATTTATTTTAAACATGAAACTTTAAAGATCGCAATGATATAATACGCTTTGCAAAACCTACTTACCATCGCCAGTGACCCACTCAGGAAACAACAAAGACGAAAGGAAGGACGCACTGCCAGCATGTTCTTTGTTCACTTGAGGTTGGCTGGATTGTTACCCAATCCTCCAGCTCAATCACATAATTACGTCAAAGCGAGTCTGCATAACCATGTATGATTTTGATTTATGCTATGTTTCGTCAACGTAGCAATTTTTCATGTTGGTTTGGTCGTTATGCTGTCCTAATATTTGTTTCCGAAATCTTCGATCGCAACGGAACTTGATGCTGAAATAAGACCAAATAAAGATGAGAGAAATATTCATTTTGCCGTACCTAAGGGGTAAGTAGAGTTTACTTTTAGTTTCATCCTATTCAACTTGACATCAAATTTCTTAGGCCAATTGTATTTCAATCATTCTTAGCAATAGGTTTCTTGATGCCAAAAACTGACAACTCCGCTTATGTTTCATGGCTTTTATATTTAATGTTTTGAGAAAGAGTGTTGAATGCTGTACCCACATGTTGCAGTGGCTTCTTTTCATTTTGTGGTTGCCTTCTTTGCCTTACCACCCAAGCCCAATACTCCTATGAAACTCCTTTCACCATGCAATTGCCATCCCATTGATGATGATTATGAAGTACTTTTGCATTGGTTATCCAAGGTAACAGGTGCTTATCCTTATGCTCTATATGGTTCAAACTAATATAAAGCCAATCCCAGCTGCGGAAATCTTTGTACTTGATTTAATTTAATAAAGCTTTTTTGTGGCAAATGCATTACATGATCTGTTTTGTCTGTAATGTCATACTGAACAATTTTGATTTCTTTATTTGTTTTTATATTGAGATACATTGAATCAACATGAAAGGAAATTAAACTCCACAGATTCTCTCTTTATTTAAGATTAATTATTAAGGAAAGGAAACTATTGTTACTTGAGTCAAACTTACTTTTGCTATGAGGGCTTTTAATTTATTCTAAATACTACGTTACAATACAGTGAAGAAAGTCCCAATTGTTATTCCAGTTAAACAAAGTCCCTAATTATGAAAGAACAATTTTTCGATAACAACATATTCACCTCGCAAGGGCTATCTTATCCAAATCTAATTCTTTATTAACCATGATAGTAATATACCAACATATTAAATAGAATATAATTTGTCTCTTTCACTTTGTAGATCTACTGATGAACATCATTGTACAAATGCAAGTGTTGGAGACTACATACTTATTGCTTTATCAAAAATCAATGCATCAGTGTCATCAGTGTAAGTCAACATTAATTTAAATTCTGGACCCTGATCATAGATGGTCCTTTACTGTTTATACCTATCCTATATTAGGTTCACAAAAGACCACATCCAAGTGTCAATCCATGCACTCAACTAATAGCAGGCTAATTGTTGTTGTCCCTAACACAAAACAAACTTTTATGTTGCATCTTATCTACTCTACCATCACTACGAGGCTTAGATAACGAAAACGAGGCTGATCGCTAAAACTAATTTCCCTGCATGTTAAACACTACAATCGTGACAATAGATAGACAGGGGAGCGAGGGCGAGCCAAACCACTGTACGTGGCGTCGGAAGAGGCATGAGCGTTAGCGAATGCAGCGCACGAAGTGCGCCAACCACGTTAAACTTTTGTTACTTGAGGGACTCCGGGAAGCGAGCGTAGCGAGCGCCCCCGGCTAGTCTATATATACTATTCTACGATCACACGTGACCCGCCGACTGTGAACAATGGGCTATTGTTTGTTGAACAATCGACGTTCGAAAAAACAAGGGAGATCAAAGCAATTTCAGTGTGATCAAAAAGGCTTTTTTCTGGGGGTCACTAAGGGTGCAAATTGGTATCAAAATGATCGCTGCATTGCGCCATCACAGTAAAGTATGTGGCTAATTTTCTACTGCAACGGTTCGGGAGTTATGGCCCATTTTGTGTTCCGACTTTCTAGAAAGTTCCGAGGACGGAGTTAATGAGATGCAAAACGAGCAGGGAGAAACAAGTGTTTTTTTAGTTGAACGGGCTGCAAGTTGCTCGGCTTTAACCACGAATACGTGTCGGAAATCAATTGTAAAGACGTGTCAATTGTTGTCACGACCTGTGGAGACAATTGGTGGACAATTATTTCAAGGTATTTCCTTTATTCAATTGTTTTTGGCTTTAAATAACCGAGTTTTGTTTTGTTTAACCTCACGTTTTTTTTTGGCTCAAGGGCCTAACCAAACACGAAGACAATTTTGATTTTCTTGGGTCGTTCTGGGCCGATTTTTCTCCATTTAAATTTTCGATAACTGTTTATTTACACGAGAACTAAAGTTATCTGGTGTTTGTTATATTTGTTTTGGCAATTTTCCTCTGTTTTTCGAACAGTTTTAGCCCCGAGTTTGGATTTTGCTGAAAAACACCAAATTTTCAAGCAACACGCGTGTGTTTTGGCATTTGCCGAAAAAATTAATATTTTTAACCTGCCCAAAACATTGTTTTTTTTCACCCAAAACTACTTTCGATAAATGTTTCGCCAAGCTATAGCTTCGTGTTGGTGTAATTTGAGTTCAAATGGACTAATTTTGACCAAGTTAGGGAGGTTTTTGTGTTTTGAAAGTTGGCTGATAATAAATTTTTTCACGGTTTTGTCTTGGACGGCACTAAATACTCCCTTAAAAATTCAAAACAACACTGTTAAGAAATGTTAATATTTTAATCAGATTCGCTGTTTTCTAGCTACAGTTTGATATATTTTTTATTAGACATTGAGTTTAAATTTTCCAGGATAGATTACATTTTTGAAGGCAACTATTTTTTTTCAAACTTCACACTGAAGTTATCAACTTTCAGAAACGGCTTTCAGGGGGGCGGCAGGTGCGGGCGCTGCCAGGGGGGAAGATGTTAGGGTTTGATATTTGGGTGATGTATGTAGTATATGTTTGGTAGGGTATTTATTGTAGGGTATGTATTGTATGGTTATGTATGGTAGGGTGTATTGTAGTATGTATTGTAGGTTATGTATGTAGGGTAGGGTATGTATTGTAGGGTATGTATGTAGTGTATGTAGTGGTATGTATTGTAGGGTATGTATGTAGGGTATGTATTGTAGGGTATGTTGTATTTATGTAGGGTATGTATGTAGGGTATGTATTGTAGGTGTATGTATGTAGGGTATGTATGTAGGGTATGTATGTAGGGTATGTATGTAGGGTATGTATGTATGTATGTATTGTATGTATGTAGTTGTATGTATGTATGTATGTATGTATGTATGTATGTATGTATGTATGTATGTATGTAGGTATGTATGTATTATTATATTATGTATAGTATTTATATATAGTATATAGGGTATGTATTGATGTATATATTTATGTAAGTATCTATAGTAAGTATCTATATATATTAATATGTAATGCTTCTATTTCTAACTTTTGTAATTCTTCAAAAAAGATCACTGCAAAACAGACACTGTCCTTCTTTTTGAACAAATGATCTTCAATTAACAAATCTTAAAATGAACTCACCTCACTATAATAATGTTCACAAGGAATGACCACAAACATTCACTTTATGTCTGGGCACCTGAAAAACAAGAAGAAATCATGTAATATACTTTATAGCATGTTGGCACATCTCAGTTCTTTTCATGTGGCCTGAAGTCTATAAATGTAAGTAATTTATTGTAACTGCAAATCATTAATTAATTACCTCCACCTCATGTGTTCACCAAGTCAAAAAACGTATTAAACCTTCTTACCTTTTGTCAACCTTCCATGGCCTACTCTTCTTATTATTGGTATTTTTACCAGCAGCAATATTTCTGAAGATATAACAGATCACCAAAAATCAATGTACTTCATTCTCCACGTGTCCGAGAAATGGTGTATTTCTAGATATCATGCATAATAAAGTCTACCAAATTATTTCTTCTTATACTTAAAGGTTCCCCTTCACAACCACACTTCTCCCCATCATCAACGAAGACCAAGGCCGTTTTTCTCTTCGGTGCCAAGTACATGCTCTTGCTGTTGTTGTGTTCAACTGCCTTTCTGTCGAATCGAATGGATCATCATGAGAATAATAATAACAACAACGAGGCACGCCGCCGAATAGAGGCCACAAAACTTTCAAATTGGCGCGAATTTCAAATAGCAATTGCGTGTTTACTTTCTTGCTACAGCAAATGTAAAATTTTTGTTCAACATCTAACGTTGTCAGAAATTGAAAGAAAATAATATTAATATCTATATATTGAAAGAAAATTATTAGAAAGATTGTTTTACTTTGTTATTGGTGAGTTGAATGTTGAAATTTACCTTTTTTAAACAATCCTTATTTACACCGACAGCGTCTTCTTTAAAGCAACGTTGTCTTTCATTGCATCGCAATGCACTGTCTTTTTAGCGTTTCTGTCATCTGCTTTTTAGCGTTTCTGTTATCTGGTTTCTCGGCTAATGTCTAGCCAGTTTTGTTATTAACAAAGTAAAGTAAAGTGAAGTTTTTTTATAAAGTAAGTATTTCACTCCTTCACTTCAGCATGACCTTTTATTCTCATTTCTTCACTCAATCTATCAACATAATAATATACAAGTTGACAATATGTTAAACATTCCTTAGTATCAATGGCAACTTTCTGTTTACAAGATAATCAATTCATCCAAAACATCTTTCTTCTTTTGTAAAAACAGGTTTTCAAACAAGTTCATTCCTCAGAATATTGGGTGAGTGTGACAAGAATTGTTCCTATACAAAGCCTATTTTAATTAATGTTTAAATGCCTCACCCTGTAATGTACATTCATATCCCAAATCTGAAGCTTAGCTACTATATTTAAAGTGGTATTAACAATTGCAACAATTTATTATCAATAGAAAGCAAATTTACTGCATAATGCAAATCAAATCTAGCCTCATAATACAAACACATCAAATGTGATTTATACATTTTTCTTTCCAAAAATGAAAAGGATCATTAACTTCTCCAATTTATACATTATCAAAACTGTTTTCCTTATAGTTGTTAAAGAACACAATAGAAAGAGTGATGTAGGTCATAAGAGAAAGTGGTCAAATATTTTTATTTGCAAACTTTAAATAACCAATAATTTAATTCAACAATCAAGAGTAATCCCAAACATTTCTTACAATTATGTTTTAAATTATTTATTTTATCTTGCAGCTCACCACAAAACAACAACCCCATCCAGTTGCTCACAATAATCACTCTTATTTCAAATTTTAGCATTTTCACTTAAATTGGGTTGCATATAAAACACATTTTTTCCTTTTTTGATATCATCTCTCGCAAAATGCCAAAAAAAGCCAGAAAAAGCATCACCGGCTCAAGGCGCTGCGATCAAGTAAGGAAAGCAAATCGCCGAAGTCGTGAGAATAACCAACAGCCTCATCCAGTTCATTTACCACCTGATAATATGGTACAGGGAGCAGTGAATGATCTTCACCAGTTGCAGCAACAACACCCTCAGCAACCAGCCCCAGAATATCAACCACTCCCACTTCATTATCCACAGATGCAGGCATTGCATGTGCCATGGCAACTACCTGCGATGCTTCCCCACTATGGACTTATAGCAGTACCACAACCAATAAACATTGGCTTACAATATCCTGCAGCACTGGCCCCTCAACTTCAGGTACACAACTCGATAATTTCAGCTAAACTTTTCCAATCACGTCAACCATATATTATACAGCTTTTTGTAATTAAAAACTATCAAAATTAAATCAGTTATTATATCAACCACATTATCAATATTTTTCCATCCCCAGGTACCACCGATGGTTATGCAGTTGCAACCACCCCTTCTGATTCGTAATCATGAAGGTCCGGCAGCAATACAAACGGCAAATGTGGAGATGCTTAATGTAATTCAAGCTCAAAATGACAATGAGGTAAAACACAATTTTTTACACAAGTTAACTACAGTTAGGCAACTCCCTTTTCCATTTACCTATTTCAGACATGTACAATTATAAGTCCCATGTATATTTATATCAATGGGAACTGTATATTAATAACATTTAAATTTCCAATAACTAAAACTTAATGTAAATGATTTCATTTAATGTTCATTTCAACAGATACGGCCAATGCAGATGCAACCCGAAACACATATTGAAAATGAAAATAATGAAATTGAAAGGCCAGCACAACCTGATGAAATCAACGTGGAACAACACATTCCAATTCCACATGATAATCAGGTAAAACAGACTACCATCACAATTGGCTTAGTATACACCAGTCATTCTCCATAGGACCATGTCAGGAAATTATTTTGCTCTCTAAGTAGACATATCTTCACAAGTTCCAGTTTTGTGCATTTCAAAACACATGATTGAATTATATTAACTTAGATTGCATTGCATTTCAGGATCCACAAATATTGCCTGCTGCTATGGAATTGCAACCCAACCTTGAAAATGAGAATGAAGAGAATGAAATAGCGGTACAACCACAAGAAGTTGAAATGCATCACGAAATCCCACCACAACACCAAGATCATGTCCCCCAACCCATGGAACATCAAGAAAGGGAAGTAATTCAACCTATTCTTGAAATTCCTCAATTCTCCCCAATGCCTCATCATCTTGGTAAAATGACCAGGACATGTATTCACTGTGAAGCGAAGTACTTCCGAGAGGAACTCAACACAAGAAAACAATACAACAAATGTTGTATGGGAGGATTAATAGCTCTCGATCCCATTCAACCACCCCCGGCAAATGTGATGCATTTATACACTGGAACTACTGATGAATCTAAATATTTTCTCAAAAATTTCCGTAGATACAATTCACTAATGGCAATGGCATCCTGGACAGCTAACGTTGTAAGACACGCTAATGCAGGACCACCAGTCATCACCATACATGGAAGTGCATACCATATGACAGGTAAATATAACGTCCCTCTCTTAGTAGCTCTTATATTATCCTACATTTTCATATAATAGCTTCACGTGATGAAACGGATGTTGACAGGACGCTCAAGTCCTTTCCCACCCAATCTACAATGGATAAGCTCTCTATGCTTGCCTGAATATGAAAAGTGATCCAATCGTAAATCAAAGCGCTTTATGATGCTTTCATAACAAAGCACGTGCTGCATTGAAAATTGCAGTTGATATAACGAAGTACAATTTACAATGTTTCCTCCAATTCAACAGGGGTAACTGAAACCGACAGGTCCCGAAAATATGCAGAATTATACATTATGGACACCCAGCAAGCACTGCAAGAACGCCAGAACACAGCCAGAGAACAAAACTTGGACTTAGACATGGTGGCGCTGCTGCAAAACGAATTGATGGCAGTAAATCGGTTTGCTCAACATTTTAAAACAATGGGAGAAGTACTGGAAGAGCAAAGGCAGCAAGCCATTGCCAATGATCAGCCTATTCCCACATTCAAGATGATTATTACCGGTCGCCCAGAACAAGATCGAAGATATGATAATCCTACTGCCAGAGAAATTGCAGCAGTCTACACTACACGCAATGGCGGTGCTCCTAATCCCGAGAATAGAGAGCTTCAAATTCGAACAAGGCGTGGTAATCTTATGAAGATTAATGCCTTAGATCCCGTTGCGGATCCTCTAACCTATCCATTGTTGTTCTTTCAGGGCGATCGGGGTTACAGCTTGGACCTTCAACGTCTACCTACACGTCGAGGACAAGACCAGGAAAATCCTGATCGTGTCCACCGTGTCAGACTCACAATCGCCGAATATTATTCGTACCGAATACAAGTCAGAAATCAACTATCTACGATCCACCGCGCAACACTTCTCTTTCAACAATATCTGGTGGATGCATACACCAAAATAGAAGGAAACAAGCTCAACTGGATTTTGCACAATCAACGGCAATTACGTGCTGACAGTTATCGAGGCCTGATGGATCACCTGAACAGAAGGGCTGAAATCGAAAATCAAATGGCCAGGGCAAACAATCCCAACGAACCCCTTCATATTGATGTCGGTCGTGTTGTCATACTTCCCTCATCTTTTTCAGGCAGTCAACGAAATATGTACCAGAACTTTCAAGATGCAATGACTATCGTCAGAAAGTATGGCAAGCCTGACATCTTCCTAACCATGACGGCCAATCCCAGATGGAAGGAGATTTCAGAGAACATTCTACCACACCAGAAGGCGAATGACCGGCCTGACATCGTCACACGAGTATTTCAACAGAAACTACAAGAACTACTGGAAGATGTCCTTCACAAGCACATTCTCGGACACACTGTTGCACATGTATATGTCATCGAATTTCAGAAGAGAGGACTACCACATGCTCACATGATTCTGTTCCTCTCTCAGGCTGATAGACCACGAACACCTGAAGAGGTAACATCTATAGCAATAATTTATTATAGAGTAAAAGATAGATTTATTATACATTTATTATTGAGTATGAAATATTATCAGCAGTTGTATTGCTTAGTAAAAACACAATGCATTTTGATGTGTAGAGCTTACATGTGATATTTTTCCTCGAAACCTACAGGTAGATCGACTCATATCAGCTGAAATTCCGGACCCACAGGATGCAAGATATCACAAGTTAGTACTGAAGCACATGACACATGGACCATGCGGTGATATAAACCCCGGATGTGTTTGCATGGAGAATAACAAATGCAAGAAACGATTTCCGAAAGATCGCACTGCCGAAACACAAGTCAATGCGAATGGTTATCCCCTCTACAGACGACGCTGTCGTCACCCAGTCAATCTGGAAGATCGACTTCTAGATGATACATGGGTTGTGCCACATAATCGCCATCTTCTACTCAAGTATCAGTGTCACATTAATCTCGAAATATGTAGCACTGTGAAGTCCGTGAAATATATTTTCAAATATATTCATAAAGGACAAGACATGGCACACGTGGAAATTCTCGAAGGACAGCAGGAGCAAGTACCTCAAGATATTGAGCACGATGAAGTACGCCAATACATCAACGCTCGGTATATTGGACCACACGAAGCTGTTCACAGAATATTCCAATTTTCCATGCACGAGAAAAGTCACACTATAAAACGTCTGCATGTTCATCTACCTGATCAGCAGACCGTATACTTTCAGGATAATGGAAGGGTCGAACAATTACAAAACATCAATGAAAAAACCACACTGACGTCTTGGTTTGAATTGAATGCACAAGACCCGGCTGCACGCCAATATCTCTATCACGAAATTCCTGAACACTATGTTTTCAACGAGCGCACCAAAACATGGAAAGCAAGACAGCGGAGAACAATGCCTGTCATAGGCAGAATATATCAAGTTCACCCACGACCATGTGAGCAAAGATTCGCACTGAGACTATTGCTTCTCCATAAACGAGGTGCCACGTCGTTTGAAGATCTTCGCACGATAGAAGGAAACCTATGCAATTCCTTCAAAGACGCAGCTTTAGCTCTAGGTCTCTTGGAAGATGATGCTGAAATCATACGCTGTTTGGAGGAGGCAGTTATTTTTAACATGCCAATACAACTGAGACAGTTGTTTGCAACATTACTCCTTTTTCAAACACCTTCTGATATCGCAGCACTCTTTAACATGTTCAAAGAAGCATTGAGTGAAGATTTTGTACGGCGTGATCAACTCAATCATCCAGATATGGCCGTAGCTTTTGAAGACCGACACATGTATCAATGTCTACATGACATTGATGAAAATTTGAAAGTACATGGTCAATCGATCACTAATTATGCTGACCTTCCTCAACTTCCAGCCGACTATGTCATTCCTGAACGAGGTACTAATGTGTTAATTTCAAATATGTACTGTATTAGTACGAATATAATAATGTATTCTAACATCGTGCAGACAAGGGCATTTACGTATTTTTGGACATTTATTCTCCTGCTTTTCTTTCCAATTTTATTGCAATATATTTCACTTATTATTACAGAGGAAGATGACATCGATGTTGGCAATGCCAGAGAGGAAGGAGAACGAATGCTGGCCGCATTGAACCCTGAACAGCGAGCCATATACACGGGAATCACTGATGCTATCAACGCGCAATCCGAACAAAACTGTCACTTTGTTGACGGGCCGGCTGGAACCGGGAAAACTTTCCTTTACAACACGTTGGTTCACAATCTGCAAGCCAATGGACATAAAGTTCAGTGCATGGCGTGGTCAGGAATTGCTGCAACGCTGCTCATAAATGGTAGAACGTCACATTCTACCTTTCAAATTCCTATACCACTTCAAGCTGAATCAACGTGTAATGTCAAGAGACAGAGCAGGAGAGCACAGGTATTGCGCGAAACTACTCTCTTTATATGGGATGAAGCTTCCATGATTCCCGCACTTGCATTACAAGCAGTCGACCGACTGCTTCGAGACATTACACATGTCGACAGACCATTTGGTGGCAAGTTCATGCTACTTGGTGGGACTTCAGACAGGTTCTACCTGTCGTCACGAAAGCAGGAAGGGAAAGAATTGTAGCAGAGACTCTAAAATCACACCAGATCGTTGATCTATGGACAAAGTTTCAGCAGCATCGCTTACACACCAACATGAGAGCCGTTCAAGATGATTCATACCGTGAATTCTCAGAATGGCTTCTCAGACTTGGCAACAAGCAAGAAGCACACGATGCACTGGACAACGTAATTCTGCCACAACAGATATGCACTTCATCTAAAGAAGACATGCTGAACTTCATTTTTCCCAGGCCGAACACACCAGATTCACACCTAATGATGGATCCTGTAACAATGTCTGAACGCTGTTGTCTGACTCCAAAGAATGACTTATCACATCAAGTAAACGACTTAATTTTGGACAGACTTCAAACACCCGAAAGAACTTATTACAGCACAGACAGTGTTGTCACAGACGATCCAGATGAGGAAGAGGCCTACCCCATTGAATTTCTCAACCAACTCACTCCGAATGGAATGCCGTTGCACAGACTTAAACTCAAGGTAGGAAGAGTACAATCTTTCATCCCATTAACATTAAATTATTATGTGCAAAGGTGGTGCACCATAAAAAAAGCATCAATAATGACAATAATATTCATTGCCTTAGGTTGGTGCAACGATCATTCTTCTGCGGAATCTCAATCCAAAGAAAGGTCTTTGCAACGGAACAAGACTCATAGTTCGGCATCTCCGACGTCACGTTATCACAGCAGAGATCATTACCAAGGAGCACAGAGGACAACGGGTCATGATTCCCAAGATCACAGTCTCCACTCAGGACACGGAAATGCCGTTCAAAATGAAACGCCGACAGTTTCCAGTCAGACTTGCATACTGCTTGACAATCAACAAGGCACAGGGGCAATCCCTGAGGTATGTTGGTTTGTACTTACCTGAGCCCGTGTTCACACATGGTCAATTATATGTGGCCATGTCCAGAGCAACATCATTTAACGGGCTCAAAGTATACCTCCCAGAGGAAACACACAGGAAAACAAAGAACATTGTTTTCCAGGAAGTCCTGTAAAGGCTTCATCCTAGAGCGACCATCTGCACAGTTGCTCTACAGAGGGCTGCCTACCAAAACGCACATACACACATTCAAGGGTACGGGTATTGTGTGTCAACGCAGATCACGTCGCACATAAGTGTGATGTACAGCCATTACTGGCACCTTTCTAGAATGCATTCATTCTAGATAACACTGATCTGCGGAGACCAACTGGACATTACACCCTCCACATGTCCAGGGGTGACTGCACCACACACAGCAGTCGGCACAGTCCTGAATCCTGCGTAGCGCCCGATTATTAGAGTTATCGTTGCATTTTCTCGATATGCTATGGAAATGGATTTCCTTACTCTGTGAAAACTGCAGTTTCCCTTAAGGATAGTTACTTTTTCAAAACATCGCACTACAATAACATCTCCTTTAATACATGAAAACTTGTCTAACTATAGAGGCCCTTTAGTGTTACTGTATATATTCCAATCAATTGCACTTTCACAACAAGGAAAACTGACAAAGGTTACTCCTTGACGTGGTTCGAGCTTTAACTAATGTACCGCATCTTATTCTTTTTGCTATGTACAAACTAATCTCAAACAAAACGCGTTATTGAAGAATACATTCACGCCGTGGCAGAGATGTATGCTTGCTGAGAGTGAAGTGCTATTGAAGAATCCAAATTGAGGTACTGTCATTTTGCTAAAGACGTCGCTTAACCCATCAATTTTGCAACCTGAACTACGGATTGTATGGATCAATTTTTATGGATATTGACAATTCACCAATTTTAATAGTAGACTATATCATGACTCAACCTTTCGCATTCGTTCTTCGCATACAATACAAATATTTATCCACGTCCTTTCAAAACATGTTTTTTGTACTGCATTGTATATCTTTCAGATCTTCCGCATTAATAATAAGGTTTTTAATTAGCGATTTATATTTTCAATACAAGATTGCCAGGACTGTAATTTATCTATCGTTACAGTTTAAATATTCATATATTTGTGTATTTGTCCCATATAAATCTCCATTCAATAATATCATAACAAAATTTATTGACTTCGTTTTTAATTAGATGCATTTCTGCTAATATCATTGAAACGAGGCGACACTTCTGTCTCCCATTTCAAACGCCTTTGTGCTGTCTATGTATGATTTTCATCTATGTTATGTCTCATCATCGCACTATTGTTGCCTGTCGGGTTTAAGTTTCTGTCTGCCAACAAATGGCATCGAGTCGGATTTTGTTGCTGAACTCAATGCAATTATACCTCATAAAGCCTTCCTGGCTCAAAGGAAACAACTACCTTGCTGTTCATCAAAGGTAAGTCAGGTTCATTTTCATTTTGGACAATCAAACAATGGATATTTAAATTTATAAGCCAATTTTATACTGAAATTAGAGAAAATAAAACTCATGTATACCCTTATTGACATAAAGGAAACAACTAGGCTGCTATGAATCAGAGGTCAACAATCTATATTTTCACGTTCATCCCTTTGAATTTCATATGTTATGTGGAAATTGCTTACCTTAGGCCATTTCTATTCAACTCACGGTTTACATATAGTTTGTTAGCCAAGAATTCTGGAAATTCTCCAATATTTTTTTCACTTCTTTGTTTTCAGAAAAAATGTACATTGCTCTACCAACATCTTCCTGGGGTTTTATTTCCGTGAATATAGTTCCTAACCAATTTATTGACTTTGTGGCTGCCTTCTTTGTTTTTACAAGCAAAGCTCATTCATATCCCAACATGAACCTGCTTTCAATTTCTGTTTATCCAAGATGTTTAATTGTTGTAATGTACATGAAGGAAACCAGTGGAAGTCAAGTTCAAGCCCTGAGAAAAATCCACACTTTATTTACTTACCACCTTCCTCATTGCACATGCATTGCATATCTCTTTTGTCTACCACAGTCATTAATGCTCTTTTCCTATTTTTGTACAGATTCATTTAGTCAAGGGTAATGGAAAATTCAATCAATGGTTCAAAATGTTCTCTTCAAATTATTTCCCAACTCAGGTATAATATTCAAGGTATGATGCTCTCCGTTCCATATGAATCAATTAATGCACCTTGCTTAAAAAGCAGACTCAATAGATAAGGCTCAATAATATTTCTACATTGACTACCACTAAATGTTTTCTTAACAAATCACTTACAGTATTCTAAACCTGCAGGTACTTAATTCTTCCTCATTGTCACTTAATCATGTTCGTTATCAGGCAGATGTGTTATTGTAAACTCAGTGTGCCAGGCACAGACGGCAATGATTTCACAACCATTACAGCACAACATTTTCAAATATAGTGAGAAGCATACATTGTATCAATCACTGATAGAAACCTCCATTACACTGGACAAAACAAGCTATGATGGCTCTTACCACACAAGCAAACATTATTAATGCATTTTAATAATCTATATGCATAAATATGTCTTTGTTATCTTACTTGAATATTGAGATTCTTGCATGATAAGTTGTGATAGTTTCCCATTGTAGATATCTTTTTAACCAGAACCTCATAATGTATGCTGTCTCCTCATTATAGTGTATGGTGTCTCCTCATTCATAAGGACACCTGTGAAAGTGCTGACAAAGTATTTCTGTTTTTTTAGTCAACAACATTCTAATTGTATATATCATTGGCACTTGCTTATGTTTCAGTATATAGACACTGTATTACACGAACTGTAATACCATCTTACAATGTGTCTTATATCATAAAAGAGCTTTGCCATACAATTAAATGCAAGCACACAAACTCATTGAATCCTCAGAACAATTACAACATAATGGCAACTTGAAGTTACAAACTTTTTATAACGAACCTACATGTATAAGATAGAAAACTTAAGGAACGTTTACTACTACAGGCCAATCACTAAGCCATCTTTTATTTTGAGTATATTAATATTTCGCATAATTTAAAATTAGGAAGCCGGTTCCATTGATTTTCAGTACTTTTACATTATATGAAGCTTTTCATGTGTTAACCTCTCATCTTTTCACGTAGCAAAACGATGAATTTGATTGCTTTTCTTGCGTCTCTACTAATTATGTCCACCAAATGCCCAACTTAAAATTAAAGAACTTTTACAACTACTGAGTGGTCAAAGAGATCTCAAAATAACGAACTTAAACAACTAGGCCCTCACCTAGGTTCCTTATATGTATTCTCATCCCAATTGTAATTCTAATAGTTATCGCATAATTACAAGTTTTGTTGCTCTTGAAAACTACAATCACAATACAATCAATGCAGCACAGCACGACGTAATCTCCTGCAGCTAATACTGGTATCATCAGATTTCACGGCAATTTCGGCGTCCTAGCAACAACAATAGCGGCGCGAAATTTAAAATTTTTCTTGCGTCATAGAGGACATAGCGTGCGTAAAAATTTTTCGCATTCACAACAAGCAAAACAACAATTCACGTAAGTACATGTATTTTTAATGTTCCTTTTACTTTCAAAAGAAAATACAGGCTATTCATAACTAAATAGCTTTAAAAAAACTCAAGCTGCTATATTTTATGTCACAATTGCCATTGCAGTGGATATTTTCACAATATTATAACAATTTTATCCTTTACAGTTCACCTGAAATAGATAACTTTTGGAACTATACTGTTACCGTAAGTTCACGAATTTATTTCTGTGTTTTCTGCTGCCTTTAGTCTCTCCCTTTCATTGTAAGAAAGATAATTATTATTCATTTTCTGCACAAAATAGAACTGTTTCATATTAATACATTAAAAGTATATATTATTGTTACATTAAGAGAACAGTAGAGGCAAATTGAAACAAGTGATAGCCTATTAAGTCACCTTTGACTGACAATGACAATATATTTATATATAGTGTAAGCATGGATAGTGAAATGCAGCTTGCCATGATTAATGAGCCTGCAGCAGTTGAGCCTGCAGCAGTTGAGCCTGAAGTGGCGAAGGAACCACAGTGGTTTATTGTGGTGAGGAAACTGAGGTAACATTGAAAAATACTATCATCCATATATTGATAAATCTATATAAATTGTCATGCATATATTATCAAACTGCTTTACAAGGAAACACAATTGTATCCTATTTTTTAACAATATTGAGTCACTCTTCTAAATTCATCATGTCCTTTTTGTCGTAGCTCTTCAACTTCAAAGATATATCTTCTCTGAAAAGACAATGTGGCAAGAAATTTATTGCCATTAGAAAGACCACAAGATTTAATTTTGTGAGCCTCCAAGGGAGGCACCTAACAAAAGAAGAAATAGTGTAAGTTGCAATGCTAAATACCCATCTCATCCACGTGTAAAACATATTGCTCACTTTAAACTCTTTCTCAAACAATGTATTCTTTCCTACAGGACATCCAACGAAATGAAAATTAAAATCCTGGATAAAAAAAGAATAAAAAAAGATAAAAAAGAACACAAAAATAATAAACAAAAAAAGATGACAGGCAACACCCGATGCATGTGGGCACATGTGCCCACAGATGAAATCATATCTTTAGTGCGGGGAATTGACAAGTGATTTTACCTGCTACTGTTTTAATGTTTCTTTTTTCTTGCTTTTCTTTTAATATTTGTTGCTTTTCTTTAATGTTGTTGCTTTTCTTAAATAGTTAAAATGTGTAGTCTACTAGAAATTACTAAATAATAATTAATAATATTAATAATAAGAAAATAATAATGAGACTCTTACCTTTGAAAACATGCACTTTCCCAAAAAAATTTATTACCAACAATACCTTCTTTCAGGCGATTTGACACATGCCCTACAAATTTCCAATAAATGTATTTCAAAAACCTGTCCTTATAAATTAACTTGGTGGTCTTTCACATGTGTCATTGCTTCTTACATATCAATACTTACCTAAAGAACAGTCAACAACTGCCTCCATTAACATGGCGCAACAGAAGTTATGCACTACCTAAAATGCACGAATAGTTCATGTAATAAAACGTAAAAACAACAGAATCTTATGTCATCTTCCAAGACAGACAATGTATCTTATCTCTAGCATCCGTTTTTTTTCAATGTGGCCTATTCTCAAGGGATTCGTGGTGAAATACTATATTTCCTAAAGTCTTATACCCTACAAAAATGAATCAAAACCTTCACAGAAACGCTACAGATTTATTTTAAAGATGTAATCTGAAAGATCGCAATGATATAATACGATCTGGAAAACCTACTTACCATCGCCAGTGACCCATTCAGAGAAGAAAAAAGACGAAAGGAAGGACGCATCGCCAGCATGATCTTTGTTCAGTTGAGTTCTCTTGGGTTGAGTTGATTGTTAGCCAATCCAGCTCAATCAAATAGTTACATCAAAACGAGGCTCCATAACAATAGAATTTGCTGTATGATTTTGCTTTATGCTATGTTTCGTCAACGTAGGAATTTTTCTTCTTTGGTGGTTATGCTGTCCTAATATTTGTTTCCGAAATCTTGGATCGCAACGGAACTTGATGCTCAAATAAGAGAAATTAAAGCTGACAGAAACATTAATTTTGCCGCAGCTCAGGGGTAACTAGAGTTTATTTTTAGTTTCACCCCATTCAAGTTCCCATATAATTGCTTAGGCCAATTGTATTTCACTCATTAACATATACTATCTTGAGGCCAAAATTGACAACTCCGCTTATGTTTCATGGCTTTTTATATTTAATGTTTCGGGAAAAAGTGTTGCTGTAATGCTGTACCCACATGTTCCAGTGGCTTCAATTTGGTTATAATATTTTTGTTTACGATTCTTTTCACTTTGTGGCTGCCTTCTTTGCCTTACCAGCCAACCCCAATACTCCTATGAAACTCCTTTCACCATGCAATTCCCATCCTATTGATGATGATTATCAAGTACTTTTCCATTGATTATCCAGGCTATCCAGTGCTTATCCTTATCTTCTATATGATTGAAACTAATGTCAAACCAATCCCAGCCGTGGAAATCTTTGTACTTGATTTCATTTAATAAAGCTTTTTCATGGCAATTGCATTACATGATCTGTTTTGTCTGTAATGTCATACTGTAATGTCATGTCATACTGATCAATATTCATTTCTTTATTTCTTTTCATAATGACATACATTAAATCAACATCAAAGGAAAATTAAACTCCACAGATTCTCCAAATCCAAATCCAATTATTTTTTACCCTTTATAGTAATAAACCAACATATTAAATAGAAATAATTTTTCTCTTTCACTTTGTAGATCTACTGATGTACATCATTGTACAAATGCAAGTATTGGAGGCTACATACTTATTGCTTTATCAAAATCAATGCATCAGTGTCATCAGTGTAAGTCAAAATTAATTTAAATTCTGGACACTCATCATAGATGGTCCTTTACTGCTTATACCTATCCTATATTAGGTTGACAAAAGACCACATCCAAGTGTCAATCCATGCACTCAACTAATAGCAGGCTAATTGTTGTCATCCCTAAAACAAAACAAACTTTTATCTTGCATCTTATCTACTGTACCATCAGTACGAGGCTTAGATGATGAGAACGAGGATTTTAAAATGAAAACGAGGCTGACCGCTAAAACTAATTTCCATGCATGTTAAACACTACAATCGTGACAATAGATAGACAGGAAAGCGAGGGCGAGCCAAACCACTGTACGTGGGGTGGGAAAGGGCATGAGCGTTAGCGAATGCAGCGCACGAAGTGCGCCAACCACATTAAACTTTTTGTACTTGACGGGCTCCGGGAAGCGAGCGTATGCGAGCGCCCCCGGCTAGTCTATATATACTATTCTACGATCACACGTGACCCGCCGACTGTGAACAATGCCCATTGTCTTTTGAACAATCGACGTTCGACCAAACAATGGGATCAAAGGAATTTCGTTGTGATCAAAAAGGCTTTTTTCCTGGGGGTCAATAAGGGTGCAAATTGGTATCAAAATGATCGCCGCATTGCGCTGATCACAGTAAAGCTTTCCGCTAATTTCTACTCCAAACGGTTCGGGAGTTATGGCCCATTTTGTGTTCCGACTTTCTAGAAAGTTCCGAGGACGGAGTTAATGAGATGCAAAACGAGCAAGGAGAAGCACGTGCTTTTTTAGTTGAACGGGCGGCAAGTTGCTCGGGTTTAAATGTGAATACCTGCCGGAAATCAATTGTAAAGACGTGTCAATTGTTGTCAAGACCTGTGGAGACAATTGGTGAACAATTATTTCAAGGTATTTCTTTATTAATTGTTTTTGGCTGAAAATAGCACGAGTTTTGTTTTGTTTCAACTCACGTTTTTCTTTCGGCTCGAGGGCCTAACCAAAACACGAAGACAATTTTGATTTTCTCGGGTCGTTCTGGGCCGATTTTCTCCATTTAAACTTTCGATAACTGTTTATTTACACGAGAACTAAAGTTATATGGCTTTGTTTTTTTTTGTTTTGTTGATTTTCCTCTGTTTTTGGACAGTTTTAGCCGAGTTTGGATTTTGCTTGAAAACACGAAATTTTCAAGCAACACGCGTGTGTTTTGCACTTGCGAAAATTAATTTTTAACCTGCCAAAACTTTGTTTTTTCCACCCAAATACTTTCGATAAATGTTCCCTAAGCTATTAGCTTCATTTTGATATTTTCGTGGGTTCTGTAGGACAAAATTATTGGCCACGCTAATTGAATTTGAAAGTTTAGTGTTTTTAAAGTACGTTGATGAATTCATTTTTAAACGGCTTTTAGGGGGCGGCAGGGTGGGCGCTAGGTGGTCGCTTGCCAGGGGAAGTATTGTAGGGTATGTATTGTAGGGTATGTATTGTAGGGTATGTATTGTATGGTATGTATTGTAGGGTATTATTGTAGGGTATGTTATGTAGGGTATGTATTGTAGAGTATGTATTGTAAGGTATTTATTGTAGGGTATTTATTGTAGGGTATTTATTGTAGGGTATGTATTGTAGGGTATTTATTGTAGGGTATTTATTGTAGGGTATATATTGTAGGGTATGTATTGTAGGGTATGCATTGTAGGGTATGTATAGTACGGTATGTATTGTAGGGTATGTATTGTAGGTTATGTAGTTGTAGGGTATGTATTGTGAGGTATGTATTGTAGGGTATGAATAGTAGGGTATTTATTGTAAGGTATAAATTGTAGGGTATTTATTGTAGGGTATTATTGTAGGGTATGTATTGTAGGGTATGTATTGTAGGGTATGTATTGTAGGGTATGCATTGTAGGGTATGTATAGTAGGGTATGTATTGTAGGGTATGTATTGTAGGTTATGTAGTGTAGGGTATGTATTGTAGGTATGTATTGTAGGGTATGATAGTAGGGTTTGTATTGTAGGGTATGTATTGTAGGGTATGTATTGTAGGGTATGTATTGTAGGTTTGTATTGTAGGGTTTGTATTGTAGGGTATGTATTATAAGGTATGTATTGTAGGGTATGTATCGTAGGGTATGTATCGTAGGGTATGTATCGTAGGGTATGTATCGTAGGGTATGTATCGTAGGGTATTTATTGGGGTATGTTATGTAGGTATGTATTGTAGGGTATGTATTGTAAGGTATTTATTGTAGGGTATTTATGTAGGGTATTTATTGTAGGGTATGTATTGTAGGGTATTTATTGTAGGGTATTTATTGTAGGGTATGTATTGTAGGTATTTATTGTAGGGTATGTATTGTAGGGTATTTATTGTAGGGTATTTATTGTAGGGTATGTATTGTAGGGTATGTATCGTAGGGTATTAATTGTAGGGTATGTTATGTAGGGTATCTATTGTAGGGTATGTATTGTAAGGTATTATTGTAGGGTATTTATTGTAGGGTATTTATTGTAGGGTATGTATTGTAGGGTATTTATTGTAGGGTATTTATTGTAGGGTATGTATTGTAGGGTATGTATTGTAGGGTAGTATCGTAGGGTTATGTATCGTAGGGTATGTATCGTGGGGTATGTATCGTAGGGTATGTATCGTAGGGTATGTATTGTAGGGTATGTATTGTAGGGTATGTATGTATGTATGGGCATGAGCGGCAGCGAATGCAGGCGCGAAGCGCGCCAACCAGATTAAGCTTTGTCTACTTGACGGGCTCCGGGGAGGGAGCGAAGCGACCGAACCCGGCCCATGTATGTATGTATGTATGTAGTATGATATTATGTATGTAGGTATGT